>QVRM01002717.1:150000-317216 GCA_003439945.1 Dermanyssus gallinae
CCAGATGCCCTTACACACAGCGCCGCGTCAACTAGATGGAGTGCACAAGAACCTGCTTTCTCCTCCGTCAACTACGCCATAAACTATATTCGTGCCCCTAGATGTCTCACTACGTTATGCCAAAGTGCCATTGTTGATACGATGTTTCGCACCCTTTCATTTCAACCTACCATATATATATATATATATATATATATATATATATATATATATATATATATATATATATAGAAAGTGTTTGTGGTTTTCTTTGCTCTCAATGGACGGGAATCAGTTGTACGCGCAACAATTGAAGAGCCACTTTTATAACTTGTAACAACTTTGTTCAAGAGGAACTCACCCCTTCTTACGCCCGAAGCTTGCTCAAGATCGTTGGGTTCTTTTTCGAGTAAATATAAACTGATTATTGTCTACACTATATCCTAGCCTGCTGTATAGAACGAATTAGGACATGACACGCTAACCACCGAGTAACCTGCCAATCGTACTGAGTTCCTAAAGGCCAATCGCTCCAGTAGGTAGGAATTGGCGTCCATGAAGACGAGCACTGTCCGACAGATTGGGCTCACAACTAGGACGGTTTCCGGTCGTCCTGCTGTTGGACCTTCTGTTCATTATCGACACCGTGCCGCGTGAGTCGAGAGTCTCACTTAAACATATTTTGATAATTAAGGCCCTTGTTGGCCCGGTTTCGAAAGCTATAAGGGAATAACCCACGCACTATAAGAACATCAACCAGGTATTTATTGCCCACGTGCGTTCTATACCAAAAACACTATTAACTAACTAATAAAAATAAGGTCAAAACACGCAAAGCATTATAGCAGCATGACATGACATTCATTGTTGTAACAGCTGGTTCTAAAGCTTTCTAAAAAAAGGAAAAAGGGAGGTAATGAAAAAAGATAATGTCGGGCCAGCTTGATTTTGTTTCTGACAAGGAGTTCGTCACTTGTTTGGTCAGTAAAAGCGGAAGGAGACCTATAAGCTAAATTTCATCTCAAAGTCGTTGTTCTTGTCAAAATCAAATAAGTTCACGTTTGGGTGTGAAAACTCTATGCAGTGATCAAGATTTCCCAAGCAGTGCCCCGATGAATGGAGGATTCATTCAGCCTTATTTGCGGGACACCGTGTTTCAGTCAAACTCGCTCTGCGAAAGAAAAATCATCCCACGTAACTTCCTGCACCAGAAGGACTTGGTTCAGTACACAGGCGATACTCTTGTCCCAGACTGTTCCTATCTCAAAAGATTGCTGCCTGTAGTCATAATAAACTAAGCTGTTTCGAGTTTTATACGGTCATTTTAAGCAATTGACACAAAAACCCTACTTAAAACATAAAAATTACTAGGCATCCAGTGTAGTTCAGGTTTTAACCGGAGATCACGAACTGACGTTCAGTGAAGACGCCACGGCAATCATGGAAACAAACACAACTTAAAGACCATTAGGAGGGTCATCATGGGATACGTCGTGGGTGCTTCACTGGCGAAAAAACAACGTGATTACTAAGGCGCATATCATACGTTGTACAACAGATAACCTGAAAAGTGTCACAAAATGGTGAGACACTTCCGTTAGTTATAGTTTTTGGGCCATTCACATTGCCCACTCGAATAATTCAGATAGCTTAATGTGCATGTTCATAGTCACGCTCAATCCTCGAGAATTGTTTGTACCCCATGATGAGTTCAATACATCTATGCTTACTTATGTGCATCTCTGGTACAGTAAAATAAAATGCTAAGGCTTTTACAAGTGAACGGGCTTCTACACCCGCTGGCAGCGAATAACGAAAATGTTAAAAGCATCAGTCAGTGTTTGAATTAAAATTATTAACATTGACGGCAACAACTGTCGGAATGCGCGATAATGTTTAAGATCACCGCATCGTTCCACGAACCCTCTGAATACGCATAATGCATGAAGCATGAACAACGAATCCATCCACCAGTTAGATTTAATCCCATATTGGTGTATTGTTTTTGGTCGCCGTAGAAACGACATTTCTGTTAAAGCTTAGAAACGTTTCGCATGTGTATGTGTAGAACGGTGCGTTAACCGCCGAAGCTATTGTCGCTACTCAAGAAACCTGCCTCACAAATAGCACAAAAACAATACATCCTGCTTAAATGAGGGATATAAATGTTTGATTCCAGAACCTGTAAGGTAGAGGTACACGACGTAAAATGTTTATTAGCTGTATATCAGCAGAGTATATTAGCTGAACGCAACTCACTTCCGTCGGACCGTCAAACCAAACGTGAACCATCACGTTGACGTAAAACCGTCCCTATTACTTTCATCTGAGACAGTAGACTGATGTGACTTCACTATGTGTCGTTGGATATATCTCTCGTTTCTCAATATCAGATACACTTATATCGCACCAGAGGTCATGCAAAAGCGGCGTTTTTATGCCTCATCGAAAGCATACCGCTTGCTATAAAACAAGTAGTGCAAATCCTAGGCGCACATAAGGAAGAGCTAAATTGACCCTATTTCTACTGCGGCGACCCCAACTGAATTTCGTCTACATCAATGTCATCCATCTATTCTGCCCACTCCCGCGCACGCTGTAGACAACCGCCGTGTTGTCGTGTGTATTAAGGTAATCCCCTCTCAGGGTGCTAGCTTGATATTCTCATAGGCATATTCCTAATGCTTTGCATTTCCATATACTAGCGCAGCATACCTTCCCTTAAGCTTCCCTGGATCATTGTGGATGTTATTGGCGGGTGAACCACCAGCAAGAGCCAATATGGCCACATTATTTAGGGGGGTGTCGTACATTGTTTGGACTACCTAGCTTACCGGTGGTCACTGCGTTTGCACAAGTAGATCGTAACACAACTCTCCTAAAATCTTCAAAAGTTCTAGTGGATAATGAGCCTATGCATATATATATATATATATATATATATATATATGCATATATATATATATATATATGCATATATATATATATATATATATATGCATAGGCTCATTATCCACTAGAACTTTTGAAGATTTTAGGAGAGTTGTGTTACGATCTACTTGTGCAAACGCAGTGACCACCGGTAAGCTAGGTAGTCCAAACAATGTACGACACCCCCCTAAATAATGTGGCCATATTGGCTCTCTCATAAATATACTAAGTGGACCAAAAAGTTTGTAGCATGGAATACAAGCAATAGACGGACAATCACAGCGCACCCTATATTGTGGCAGTATAATTCTCCCGAAGCTACACACATCTAGATCAACGATTCTTAATAGCATTTATACCGAGTCTGTGACAGATTTCCGAAGAGATTGATGTGTCGTTTTAATGAACGGTGTGCTACTCCGTCACGTCAAAATAGGCGCGAAAACCAGAGCGGCCGCTTAATGAGGGAGTATGCTCATACATTTTTCTTTTTTTATTACGTGATTAATCTTTTTCTTCCTTTTTGTCGACACGATGACAAAACGCTCCTGTAGACTACCTCGTCGGAATGGGCTACGATTAACTCGATAAGACGATAACAATGACATGCATGCTTACACCACTGACGCTTTGTTGTACTAGATTAATACGACGTTTTTTTTCCACTGATGTGTGTGTAACAGCAAAACAATGCTCAAGCATGATTTCTTTAGCAGCCCCTTATTTTTAAACAGGACGTCAGACCTGTCTCAATCCACCATCCCTTGGTCAATATAAGCGCGATTCAAATGCGAATGATTTTGGCTAGAGAGCGGCGTGTCAACATAGCTTTCCAAGGACGGGCGGACGTACACATACGCCCAGTGACCATCCGAATATTTGACAGCCCTCCTCTATTTTTGTTACCCCAGAACCCCCGCTCAGTCGATTCGCCGAACCCCAAAACCCCCACAACAGAGTTGTTGTTCACAAGACAAACAAGCAAATAAGCTAGCTAGCTAGCTAAAACGATCGGCAGTGAGATCCATTTTTGGCTAAGTTGGCGCTAGCGCTTCGATGGTCATGGACTAATCATGACCAAACGAAGCGGTTCCAGCACCGCGGGATAAACTTATTGGATAACTTAATAATAGTGAATGTTGTCGTTGTTGTTATTATTGTTGTTGTTGTTGTTGTTGTTTTTGTTGTTGCTGCTGTTCTTGTTGTAGAGGTAGTAGCGGTATACCCGGTAGTCGTAGTACAAGTAAGAGGCATTTAAAGAAACAACGAGAGCGAGAGAAAAAAGGAGAATGAGAGATAGCACGCTTCAGAGATGATTAAAGCGGCCGATTCCGTTTCGAGAACACCAGCGGGAGCAGCAGTAACAACTAATCGAACGTAAACAAACTACCAGTTGACACTAACCAATACCAGCACCACCACCAGCAACAACAATAACAACAACAACATAGCCGTAGGGGGCTTCTCAAACAGCCACTCCATCACGGCCGTCAAGGAAGGAGGCGGAGGGGGTCATGATCAGTCATGATGAATCGGTGCCGGTGGCAGAAAGAAGCGCTAAGATCAGCGCTTCTTGCCGACTCAGTGACAGTGGCATCACCGCAAAAGCAACGCAAACAACAACAACAACGGCAACAGAAGCAGCAGCAGCAATAGCAACAACAATAACAAGAGCGACCGACATCAATAACAATAACTTATTGCTAACTGCGTCAAGATCGTATTCGCTAATAAGTAACTTAGCCGGTTAGTTAAGTAGTTCGATACAAATGTTAACGAAGATGATCAATACCTAATATCAGGCTGCGATCGATAAATGTCTTCCCTCCCCGTTCTCACGATCTCTCTCTTTCTTCGCACTGTTTCGGCTTCGGTTGTCGATTGGCTACGCCTGTTTCGGCCCGCGTCCGTGTGAAGCTGGGTGTCTGCACGTCCTATGATGACCAATAATAGTAGTACTAGTAGTAAAAAAAATAAAAAATAAAACAAAAGCACGTGCTATTTAGCTGCTCATTCCATGGCGCCGATTATGGAGGCGGCATTGCCTCTACACACACCGCGAGAGACAGAAGCTGTCTCAGATATTCGCCCTCGCGCTGGTCGCGCCCCCGTCGTTGCTACCGTTCTTCTGGCCAGATCCCGAATGAATTTTGCTGTTCCACTGCTGATGGGTCCTAATGTTTCCATTAATATAATTATTATATTTTCATTATTGAAATTAATATTAATACAAAGAAACATCTTTGCGGCGGTATAACTACTTTAAAAAACGATAGTACTGATGATGATGAACTGAATATGGACGTCTCATGGACGTATAACGTCACCACAGGGAGTTGTAGTAGCTGTAGTTAATGTTGTGGTTAGATATGTTGTTCTTGTGGTTAATTTTGTTGATCTTGTGGCTAATGTTGTTGTTGTTGTCGTTGTTTTGTTGCTGGAGTTGTAGGTGTGGCTAATGTTGTTGTTATGGTATTGTTTATTGTTGTTGTTGTTGTTATTGTTGTTATGATTGTTGCTGTTGCTGCTTCCGCTGTTATTGATCAGTTCATCATCATCATCATGGTCGTCATGGTTGTAATTGCCAGTTGCCGTTGTCTTCTTTATCACCACCATCATCATCATTATCAACATTATTATCAATCGACGGCCTCGACGTGGTGAGGCGATGACGGATCGTTTTAAAAACATGGCCAACCAACACAGGGCGGAGAAGACGGAGATCACGAGATCACCAGGAGCCAACCGACATCAACTGTAGGAGTATTAGCAAACCTACCCAGGCAAACAGGAGGACGGAGAAGCGGAACGAGTCGAGAGTTCGGCTCGCGGCTTCATCTGGCTTCATCAATGCGTTCGAACACTCCGTTCATCTACATTCACCTTGTAGACGTTTTGTCTTCTGCCACCGCTTCTTCTTCTTCTTCTTCTTGTTCTTCATCGTAGATCGACGGACATACACACACACATATATATATATATATATATATATGGTGAGACAGATAAATAGATGCATTGATATGGAGATAGGTTAATGTACAATAGATCCGTCATTCGCATAAACAAACACATGTCTGTCGCCGCCCTGCGGTGTCTGCGACAAGAGAGAGAGAGAGAGAGAGAGAGAAAAACGGATGAGGTGCGAGAACAATGGTAATCAACAGCAGACAGGTGATGCATGCGGCTTTCTGCTTCTCGGTGTGCGGAAAGGTATGAAAATGAGAGATTGTGTGCTCATAAGTAAACAGGCCAATGCGCGCGCTCTACACAGACATGTAAATGTATACACTCTAGACCCACAAACAGACAAACAGACAGAAACATACACAGTAAAGACTCTTATATCGAAATGATACCCCTTCTCACCCACACATAACCGACACACACATTCGACAAACACACATGAACAGCACGCTTAATCATCATCATCGTCATCAATGAACAGATTAATTTGGAGTACATTGATGATGATGACGATGAGTGAATCGTCTCAATGATGAATCAACTTGTCGTAAGATGCGTCTCGTCTCGACTAATCAATGAACTAATCATATCCGAATCAATCGTCGAATCGAATTAGTTAGCCGCGCGTAAATGTTAGTTAGTTAGTTAGTTAGAAAGGCTTAGAAACACGACACGTACGCCGTGCCGCAAACACGAACCACGTGAACAAACCTTTGCTGATATCCGATTCTGTTGATTCGACAGAATGTTCGCGGTAGCGTTTGTTCAACAACACTTCACCAAGTGCTGCAACACCGGCGCGCCGCTGAACACCCTCCCCAAGTGCCGCCATTGAGGCTGTCCACCGCACGGCGCTGGCCCGATGTATCAGATCAATCAGGAATTAACTCTGAGTCTTTTTGTTCCCCCCGCCCCCCATTTTCATCTCATCCTCTCGCTTTCCTCACACTCTCGATACCCCCGTCCTCTCCTTATATGTTGGCTGTCTGTACCTGACGAAGGAGCTGGTTGGGCTAACCTTACGCGTGCACCGCAACGTTCGGAAGCGGCGAATGAAGCCTGAAGTGTCGTCTTCGTCGTCGTCGTCACCACTCAGCTCTCAGACACCTTGTAAATAATGAAGTGAGCGTCTGATCCTCTCTAATTAGCGGAGGGGGGGGGGGGGCGCAGGGAGAGTATAGGGGTTCGCCGGTGGCGTTAAGCGGTCTCTGAGTCTGCTGTTTCCGCTGTCCCGTCGCCGGCAACAACCAGGTTCATCATTAGATGGACCGTTGATCTCTTCGTGCTCAGTCGGGCAGCTCACACGCGACAAGTGTCGATCAGCGCTATCAGCTTGACATGCGACACTTAACGTGTGGTCTATATAGTGTGTTCTTGAAACAGCTATTGAATCGATAGCATGGTTGGTGATCGTTAAATGTTCATTTAAATTCATTCATTCTTTCATTCGTTTAAGGATAAGTACGACGGCTACCGGTTATTAGTCGATTATTGCTCCTATTGATTGCACGGGCACGCATGTACAACGCATAACGTATCCCATTTGGTCATATTAGGAAAAGGGACACTTAGGAAAAGAGCACCTACTCCCCATACTCGTTACTTAACGATTTAGCAGCCTGTTTAGCTTAAGCATGAGCACTAAGATCGAAGTCGAATCAAATCAAAATGGATACGGCGTCGGCGAATAGAATCTGATCCCGAATTCTGAACTGGGATGTTCCACCGGATATGTGTCATTTGACGAAACTTTGTCTCGCACCTGACGGTGTAGTGGGATGCGTTTGGTAATTGCCGCCGTTGGTAGGTAGGATATGAATAAAAGAAAAAAAAGTGTGTGCATATGATGCGCTCTTATAAGGACACTGAATTGTGATCGACGCCATCAGTTGGAGTCTTTAAATGGACTAAATGCCAAGCAACTGCGCCACACAGAGCATTGAGCAAACTAAATCATTTAGAGTAGAGTAGAAATTATCTATATAGACGTTTGAAACCCCAAAAAGCGTTAACATAACATAGATACAGAATGTATACAAAGGCATGCAGACGATGGCGTAAACAGCGTGTGTATGCGTGTGTGTATACGAATAATTGGTATAAAACAGATCAAATAGACAACACCCTAAGAGAAACACTCGAACTTCCATCCCTCGCAATATATTAGCAGTACTGCGACGTACTCTTGATTACTAACTTTACATATGTATACAGATAGATTTTTTAGATGTTTTGACATCTAAGGTGAGCACACATAACAATTTTGAATATCGATCTGGCAAGCAATAAAGTCACCCAGCTTTCTCGTTGAGCTCAAAGTATATCATGATTTAATGTATATTTAAACTCGAAGGAGAACATAGAATGAAACCTTAGTATTCAGGATATTGCTGAATGAGACTTGTACACGATTCAGAAGAATCTGAAACCTACTAGACGTAGATACATTCATGCACCTACTATTCTATAGAAAAGTACTTATGGTTTCACTTTTTACGAATGGTCCCATATCATTTGTTGCTGTGGGTTTTTAAGGAACTATTTTTAACTCATGGAATCTGGATTGGCAACAACTGGTTTACGTTCAAAAACAAAGTCTCGATAACCACTCAAGATGCGTTAATCTGGGATCGCACCCGATCCTCATGGTATTGTCTCTAGCACTCCCTTCACTCACCGTCCTGCCTAAGAGGTTATCTCCGCAAATCTAGGTTTGGCTGTGCAAAACGTGCTCTCCTTATCGGCCATTATTCACTTGTGGTGCAAAACTAAGGTAAGTACGTTGCTAGTGACTCCTATGTCGTGTTCAACTTGAACCCTTGAACTTGCCTGATCGTGCAGTCATGGCTTCGAAAAGTAGTAGACAGTTAAGCCGCCAGCCGGAATTAATAACGTTTCAGCTAATCTATGTAATCTCTAATCTGAAACATTTATATTTAATATAATTAAACGGTATTTTTTTATTTTTGGTGTCAGCGCGTAAAGATATAGAGCCTATTTTTTAAACGGACTGACGGAGGGCACACTAGTCAGCAGAACCGACACCCTAAGCGAATGGAGCCAGCAATGGGAAGCAATCCAGCCGGACCATCCTGAATATTGGACAAGATCAATACTCCCTGATCTTAAAAAATGGTACAGCCTCAAGCACGGCTCGCTTATCTATGCACTCGCGCAACTGCTAACAGGCCATGATAAAACTGCATTGGTAAAACTGACTCCCCTGTATGCCTTCATATGAATGGGGCAACGCGCGTGCGACAATCATGTCCAAATTACAGCCGATTCGTCGATGCTATTTTATGTTGTGTTTGCTGATGGCACTTTATGTAGCGCTTGCAGATGCTACGTTCTGTAGTATTATGCTATATTATTTTATATTTTTTTTCATCGTCTCAAGAGCTAGAGGTGTGAACAAGTGGGGATAGCCCAGGCTTGAGTACTTTCTGCACTTGGCTGTTTCCGCTAAGGCAACCGCATGCCCAGGGCGGGCTGCGCCAGTACCGACCATTGAAGGGGCTAAAGTGTCGGGCCAAAATATTATTATTATTATTATTATTATTATTATTATTCCGAATGAATTTTGCTGTTCCACTGCTGATGGGTCCTAATGTTTCCATAGCCACCAGTACAAAGTGAAGACTGTTTTCAAGGTCTGCGTATTTGCGTCTCTTTTCCTGTTCGGCGTGCTCTGCTACCCATCCTGCTAATTATTATTATTATTATTATTATTATTATTATTATTATTATTATTATTATTATTATTATTATTATTATTATTATTATTATTATTATTATTATTATTATTATTATTATTATTATTATTATTATTTATTTAATATGTCTTAGAGCAATACAGTTGTGAGGTGTGAATGTGTATCCTCATTATTTTATAGTTTCTTTCTTGCTGTCGTCAGCCCATCGCACCTAATATCGACGCGGCGTTTCCTCTGCAAACTGCCAATGAAAGCAGCTGCCTCAGAAAGTCGCGTTATTATTATTATTATTATTATTATTATTATTATTATTATTATTATTATTATTATTATTATTATTATTATTATTATTTAATTCGTAATTGTGTTATCAGAGTACAGTTGTAAGGCTCGAACGTGTCGCGTCGATTCAAGCACGTATTTATCTGCTCATCCCATGGCGCCGATTATAGAAGCGGCATTGCCTCTACACACCGCGAGAGACAGAAGCTGTCTCAGATATTCGCCTTCGCGCTGGTCCCCCGTTGTTGCTGTCATTCTCTTGGCCAGATCCCGAATGAATTTTGCTGTTCCACTGCTGATGGGTCCTAATGTTTCCATAGCCACCGGTACAAAGTGAAGACTGTTTTCAAGGTGTGCGTATTTGCGTCTCTTTTCCTGTTCGGCGTGCTCTGCTACCCATCCTGCTAACCGAGCTATGGCTGAGATACGATGGAGCTACTGTGCAGGACACTGTAGCATCCCAGGCCAAGCACTTGCCGTGAGACCATAATGGTATGGTCACGCCGTCAGGTCTCTTGTCGTTGTCTTGTCCGAGGCCCCGTGGGTCTAGTTTTGCTGGCAACTTTGCCTTCCTAAGAGCTCTTTTGATGATTTCGTTTAACTCCATGTGCCGTGAAATCCTTCCAGAGCTTCTTGGACAGCTCAGTGGGTGTAGACGGTAGGCATCGACCTCATTTTCGCATGCTGCGCAAGGAAAGGGTTCGCAAATTGGAGCTCCTATCCTGATAGCAACAGCCATGCGGAAAGTAGTTGGGTCCAGCATGGTGCCTAAATGTGGAGATGGCAGGGCTTTAAGCCAGCCTCCACTAGAAATATCTCTGGCGGCTCGGAAAACCGCCTGTTCACGGCGCGTACACAAAGAGTCTTGAATATCTCTTGCTAGCTTTCTGCTACTATATCCGTCTAGTTTGCACTGATATAGATGTTCTTCCAACGGGCCGGGGTCCAATTTCATCCTGATCTTACATTCAGCCTCCACCTGGTGTTTGTGAATTAGCTGTTGCACATCGTGGCTTACCAACGATTTTGACAGAGCTCCGAACTGGTTCAGCGAAGCAGCGTAACATACTGGAGCCAGGTCTACTGCACTCCTTAAGCCAAGTCCACCCTCCTTGATAGGTAAACTTGCCCTCTTCCATATCTCATCGTTAAGCTTGGCGTTCAGCACCTCGCTCATGATCTCTCTGGTAGAAGTATCATATGCCTCAAGTTCATCTGGGCAGAGATCTGTCGGTGCACTACGAAGTATGTAGTTCAAACGGGGTGCTCCCAGGCTGTATCTCCACACGCACATTGCCGCTTGTGGATGCATTCGCTTGAGCAAAGGTGATACGCCCTCGATAAAGGCTGTTTGGTCGTTTAGCACTTGAGGGATTCTTCGCCTGCCTAATGGGGCCCCTAGTAGTTCCATATCAGCTTTGTCTAGTTGTCTCGCTGAAGGTAGAATCTCTAATATTGTGGTCATCGCGCGTGCTCTGTCTTCGTGGGATCCACCGAAAGCAGTTACTTTGCATTTTTCTGCATTAAGAGCTAGGCCTCCTTGTTGTTGAAATTCTCTAATTTGGCGTATGTCCGATGCTACAATATCTGCCGGTCCTCCGAGTGTTCCGTCGTCTAGGTACCAAACGTTGAACGGGCTTTGCAATTGGGCGACCAGGCCTGATATACCAAGGCTGAAGAACGCGGGTCCTAACGGGTCTCCCTGTTGAACTCCATTTTCTGAACCGATAGGCGTCATCGTATCCCAGGATAGCAGTGAGGGTTCTTTGTAGCTTTGCCAGACCAGTGGCAGTAGATCCGTAACATGCTGTTCTACTTTCCGCAGAAGCAAATCTCTTCGGATTGAATTGAACGCATTGCAAAAGTCCAGCTTAACCATTACGCGCGTCGGTCCTTCTACTTCAACGTAGGCTCGGGCGCCGTGAACTGCCGCTTCCGCTCCGTCTTTGACTGCTACACCGACCTGGTGCGGTTTTATCGCTGCGAGTATTGCTCTCTTATTTGTGGCCAAAGCTATCTTTGCTGCCAGTCTTCTTAAAGTCAGTCCGCATGCAACTGGGCGAATGGAGCCTGTTTTCTTCCAAAGGGCAGTAAGGTTTTCTCCGTAGAAGATCGAGAGGCAGAACGGTGGTGGTCTACTATTAATTGCGTTCTCCATAAGAACTCTAAGCTCCTCCAACAATCTTGTTGAAGATAGAATCGTTTGGTCTAGCATATCTTTTAGGTGTCGTGGCCGTAAGCCATCCAGCCCTGCTCCTGAGGCTAGTGCGAAAGATCTCACTGCCTCCAATACTAGAAGGTCTGACACGGGTCTATGGTCATCCATTGAAGGCTCATTCATTGCCTCTATATTATCCCTGCTACTATTATCAAGCGGAGGATGCTTGCGCCTAAGTTCATCTTCTGTGTTATGGTCGACGGGGGCGATAACGTCAAAAGACATCAGCGCACGTATGGCGGCTCGTATGTCGCCTTCAGCTAGCTTGCGCTCTGCAAGGCCTACGCGATGGTCTTTATTGCTTTTCGTTCTGTGCGTTGTTGTATATGTATCTTCTGTGAGGTACATCTTAAGGTTAGTATTTTCTAGGCTTCTTATGTTACGTCGGATTAGCTGGCATAGCGTTGAGTCACTTTTATGTCTCGGAAGGGCAAAGATTAGTGTTGGTATCGACAAGAGCTTCACCCATGGTGTTACGTTGAAGTCACCCAGTGCTCTTGCAAACGCTGCTGCGCATGGTTCCCTGACGCCCCTGGGTATTATTATTATTGAGAGATATATTGGCGTGGCCAGTGTGCAGCAGATATATTTTTGTGCCTATTGCCATGGAGACACCAATCAGCAAGCGAACCGAAGCATTTCTCTAAGATTTGAGTAAGCGAATTCAGGAGGTCACGAACGACCGAAGAGAGGGTCAATTCATGAGGCAAGCGTTGTCCTTGGCCGTTTGCAGAGGGAACGCGGCATCTATTTTAGGCGCCATGGAGTAAACTAATTATTTAACAAAACATTGCAATAATACGTTCAGACCTCACATTATAATTAATTGTTCATGTTATATGCATACTCAATATGAGTGAAATAAATACGATGAAATTATTATTATTATTATTATTATTATTATTATTATTATTATTATTATATAATCTGTAGCCTGTACATGTACAGCACAACGCGCACATAACTTTTACTGTTTGTAGATATTTTCGAGTTTGTTTACATAAACAGATTATGCACATCATATGCGTGCATATGTTGGTACAAAATACCCACCCAATTATAGTTACAAATAAAGCTCACGTACCCTTTGCCTGGTCAGCTGTTCTGATTATCAAGCATTTTTCGAATTAGAATAAAACCAAATGGCTCTAAATGCTTTTCAAGCACGAAAGTTCGCACCAACGCTTCAGAGCGTTACGATAAACCTAAAGAAAACGAGAGCGCCAATTTTTGAGCCGCTATCGGGCGTTCCAGCAGAAGTCACCTTATTTTGTATGCCTAATCTGGGACTAGAGAGTCTAGGATAACGCGGGGCTCTGGAATACTTCAAATTGATACACTACGTTTAACCTGCATTGGTCTCAATTCATCCATATAATTAAGTCAATATAACGACGCAGCAAAAAGGAACAAATTGAATGCTTTAAGTACTTTGATGTACCAGTGTATCAACGAACAAACTTAAAAACTTTACTTACGTTTAGTCATCTCCACCGACGTTTGTGTTTCTTAATTAAGTTTTTTACTACTTTGGCTTGTGCGGGACGGCGAATTCAGGTTTCAGTCACGAACAGCGTAGTGCCTTGGATACGCGAACTCTGTGTTTAGATTTAGCTAGCATTAAATAATATTTTATTGAAACAAGGGTTTATTATTATTATCGTTATGTACCTGTATCACAATTATTAATATATTAATTATATAGCATCTACGATATTGCTTATATTACTATTATTGCTCGAGTGTCGCCGACCACTCAACATCATCTTGGAGTTGCCAGTGAGAGGAACGCGGTCGAGCCTCCGCTGTGGCCTCAAAAAGCTTCTTCCCGAGCTCTTTCGTAAGTTTGAGTGCATCTTTGCCCCAAACGCCATTACCACGTAGTCCTTAAAAAGTTGCGCATAATAATAATAATAATATTAATAATAATACGCTGAGATTCTACATACGTTGCTGGATGACGTTGTAACGCAAGGTCATAGAGTACAGTGGCATTATGTTGACGTTTCAGGTTAGCGGCGTCAAAATGGCTGTACATGGAAGCAACTTCAATACGACATAGATATTAATTAAGTATATCAAGTAGCAACAATAATAGCAATGATACACGCCAAATGCAAGTGCTTCAAAATTCGCGCCAGTTTTATATGGTGATTTGCTACAGCAAATTTCCGGGCTATCTGCATAATTGTGATATAATGCGCGAATTTGTGTCGTCTTTAGACATAATAGACAATTTGCTCCACACAAGAAAACATATACTGCCTAAGAAGCATGCACCCATTTCTCCACAGCTTTAGGAGCAGCCGATGGTGAAAAAACCGAACTTCCGCCGGTCGCAAAATGCTTTTATGTCAAGTACTTCAAGTTGGGCTGTCCTCAATTCCGTTAAGCTGTGAGCTTATTAAGCTTGATGAACATTTGGTTTTTAATCAGTTTAATTTATTTTACCTAAATAGAGTATGTACAAGATGGATCATGTTAATATTAAACAAAATTATTTGTTGGCCCGCCGTTTCACCGAGAAAAGAAGTGCCAAAATTCTTCGTTGCAGTGTTGGACAATCAACCGAGTTATAGTCTTCATGAAGCTCCCTACGGGAGCATACGAAATGACGAAACCCGTGCACGATATACCTAGCATAACACATGCCTGTTATCGCAGGCCACTCCGGCCTACAACCAAGAAGACTCTAAGACGTCGAGCGTTCTTACCTCCGTCGCTGCCTTCGTGACTTTGCGTCGTGATTCTCCCAGGAATTTGTTAAGTGGCTCCGTCACAGGCATACGCAGCCTAAGGCAAATCATCTCTACATTCGGCGCATAGTCCGACAATACATACAAGAAGCGGCTTTTCGCCCGGATTGAAAGGCAAAGTACTCGCTTTCTGTATAATGTGAAACACTTCTTAAGCAAATTACAATTCGCTTGAGATAGCTGTTGCCACAATCTGTCTAAACTATACGCCAATTTTGGGAGAGTCTTTAGTATGAACAAGCGCAGTGCCGTACTGACAGACAGTCGCCGTACATATCCGACCCCTCCGTAGAGCTGCCAGTGCCGAGTTAACACTGTCCTCGATGTGAGCAGTGACGTTCCCTTTTAGTGAATTCGGAAACCCAAGTATCGGAAATAGTTTACAAACTTTAATGGCTTCCCGCAGCAACGAAATATGTTGTTTGCAGCTAAACGTCCTCAGCGACAAAAGTTAATCGTTTTGGTTTTACGTGAGTTTATTTACGGCATGTTAAAATTCTTGACGCAAGTATTGAACAAAATCAGCCCAAAGCAGCGTGAACGAGATGCAGCTTAGTGGGTCTCTCTGAGGGATTCCAACATTCTGCGTTAGTTCAAGCGCGCCGCTCCTTCGAAGGCCTTGATGCAGTCAATAAAGACTGCATACAGGCGGCCTCCTGGACGAGACACTACCCGCTCTACTTCGGATTGCAAAACGTGGATGGCGGGTCCCCATGCCCTTTCTGAATCCGAACTGCTTTGGAGAAAAGGCATAGTTTGCTACATTTGTAATCCTTTTAATAATCAGCTTACAGAATATCTTCCTAAGCGTTCGCTTCGAGACTTACTCCCCGGTACAGGTTTGGGTCAGTTCTATCGCCGTATTTGCCCTTGGTTAACGAGAAAGCCTAGCAATATAGCAAAAACCTTCCTCTATAATTGTATTAGCGAAGTCCCAAAGGATCCTCTAGAGCGGTTCCGACTGCACTCATTGTTCGTAGTAGACCCGATCTGGCGTACGACTTTTCCACCTAGGAAGAGATCGGATATCTCAACACACTTCTTCTTCCCCAAAAGTAAGATTCATTGTGTGCTGTTCTAGTGTAAGTGGATGCTCAATCTCTGGAACCGAGATTTGTTGGTGAGGGTGAGGTTGAACAGCAGATTCGTCGAGTGACGCTCTACCTGATCCGTCACTCAGTGAGTGCCGTACCCCCATACGAGAGTAGTTTATGTAGGCATGGGGCTCTCTTTTTGCTCGTTTGAGTAGACGGGCTTTATCTTGCTCTGCAATTCGATCGATCTTATAGTCACGGCGTAGCCTTATGTAGGTTTTCTTACCAGGGGCACAGTCCTGTCATCGCCATGGTTGGAGCTGTGCACACATGGTTTTACAGGGGGCTGAAGTCTCAGCGCCCTATGCATAACTCCCCTCCGTACGGCCGTGAAGATTTCTTTTCAGGTTTGGCGGGGGGGGGGCTCTAGGCATAATCGAACCTACTGATATGGGTTGTTGGCTGGTAGAAGACTACTTTATGCCATAACTTCCTTTTCACATAATTAGCTAAGTCATAGCGTCGCACACTCTTTCCTAGGTTCTCCCCTAAGAGAGGAATGTAACACCAAGACAAGGCTCATTCCGATATAACAACCAACGAAGAGGAAATACTTCTATCCGAGCAGGATTCCAATGGCAAAAAAATTTTCTAGGCCCGATTAGCCGCCTGAGCCACCACTGTCACAACGAATCATGTTGAGGCTCGTTTTGCGGTACTGAAAATTGGTACAACAGCCCTAGGTAAACCGGGAAAACTTTTCCCAGCTTAGTTTATGGCAAGCAGTATAACAGTCGAAGGTATATAGGCACCACCTATTCCCACACTAGGTTCAATTCAAGAAAACATTACATTTTAGACTAAACAAAATTATGAAGATGGCCTAAAAACAGTTGAAGCGACAAATTACATTAAGTGCAATTGCGAATAAACCTATAATTTTGCCTTTATAACGTACCATCTAAACGATCCAGATTTTCTGCATGTCGTTTAGATTTAGATTTTTCTAGGTCACGCTCTTGATGGACCTACAACATTGATGCGTCACACATCTTTGATGATAGAAAAACAACAATAACGACAAAAACACCAACAATATATTTACAAAATAATAACAACAACAACAACAACATTGATGAAAAACATAACAACACCAAGAAAACGAGGTAAAAACAGGATCAGCACACGATCCCTATGACAGGCACGTTTCTAGCGGCGTCATTCAACCACAAGTAGGCATATTACTTATTTCTCTTCGTCAGCCTCATAAACAGATCAGCATAAAACATTTGATGGGCTGCGTCGTCTTGTTGTGGAGGCATACGGGGAGGCCAGAGTGTTTCGCGTTGGCTCACTATGAAATGGCATCGTCGCCGTCGTTATCATAATCACCACCGTCATCAACTGTGATTCGTCCCGGCCTGAGCCAATCGACCAATCCATGTATCGATTGATCGATTGGCCCATTGTCTGGGGCAGATTGGGAAACCTCGAATCGAACGTGGCGGCGGTTCGTAGTGCCCCTGTGGCCGCGGCCCCAACTGCTGCGGCTACGGCTGCTGCTGCTGATGATGATGATGTTATTGATCCGGCGACGACGAGGTATTATTATTACTAGTATAGGTGGGGAGAAGGGAAGCTGACTGGCTGGCTGACAGCTCGCTGGAGGTGGAGCTCGGCCTGTGATGGACGAGGCACGTTGTTGATGACATGCGCCTCATCTCCCCCCCTCTCTCTCCCCATCTGCGCCCCATCTCTCTCTCTCTCTCCGTTTCTCTCCCTCTGCGCCTCATCTCGCCCTATCTCTCATGCTCTGCGCCTCACTTTCTCCCTCTAGCACCCTTGCTCTGCGCCTCACTTTCTCCCTCTATCACTCTTGCTCTGCGCCTCACTTTCTCCCTCTATCACACTCACCCTTCGTCTGCCTTGCTTGCCGTTTCTCCCTAGCAGCGATACACTCTCCCACTTCTCTCGCCAGCAATGACAGCTATCCATCACACAGAGCTCGAGCACGAGGCGTGAGGTGAGGCGAAGCTGCTCTAGTAGAGAAGACGTACCTAGCCAGCCATTAAACCCGCCGGGCGGCCGGTCTAACTCTAGCTGCTAAAGCCTCCTGATCAAAGACACGCCATCAGCTTGGTAGCTCTCTTCGGTCTAACCGATCGGATGTCGTTGTTACAGACATCTCTGCTGCTGCTGCTGCCGCCAGCCAGCAACTCTGCTCAAGTGTTATAGCCAAGCCAACCACGATTCTGTTCTTCCCTCTGGCTCGGCATTATCTTCTCGTCCAAATAAGTTTGTGACTGTCAGCACATCATGCATATACGAGTACTCACTAAGGCTTACTAAGGCCGCCGCCGCCGCAGCCGCCGAACATTTAGAGATAGAGATACACTTCCCACTTAGGTTCACACTCACTATTCTTAAGTAGCGGCCAGATCGCTGTGTTAGATATTGTCTTCAAGGCACTCATGCATAGATACATACATATATGTACAAACAGATGTAGATACACACACACACACACACACACGCATACATATGAACTGGCATAAGCACCGAGATGGTGGTTTTATTAGAGGTTATGGAAACTGAAATAAAGACTTAAAGAAGAAATTAATAAACGAAATAGATTAGCTTAGAAAAATGTCTATAAAATAGTTACGTCTACTATACTGCGATCTGTCTCCATATGGCGGTCAATGCGGCCTATATGATGGAGAAAGGCGAGCAGGACACGTTCGGTGCTTAAACGTCAGCCAGTTTTAGTCTTAGTTTCACATAACGAGGTTTCGTCACAAACACGTGCTACATAGCATGAGTCCTACACAACATTGCCGCCTGCACTCATACTTAAAGAACGAGCTAAATTCTCATAGATACAATATAGACGAGACATAAAATAGACGCTTTCTTTCACCTGTCTGAGATCCGCAGATGCAAGTTACAGTTCATACAAATTGAATTTGAACTTTAAGTGTGTTTTTTGACATTTATTTCAAGCTAGTGGCACATGTTGATTCGGAGCTCAATTAAGCACATAGATTGCTCGGAGTCCTTTATGAGATTACAACGTATACATTACGTTTGCCATTTTCACCTATTTGCAATGTGATGTGATATGCTTAGTTATTGATTGATTTCTTATTCGCTTGGTATGTATACCACAATACACATGTCACTCTTTTATATCAGGGGCGCTTAGGGCGGCAGCATATATATTACCTACGCATTCATATATTCAATGTATTCTCCAATACCTACTGAGTATTTGCCTTCATTGGGACAGCGTCTTCTTTGTAGGGCGTTCGACAGGTATTTTTCTCTGCTCCCCTCCAAAGCTGTAGATTATTTTACAATATGTCTGATTGACTCATTCCCTAGCCCACAAGCTCGACACTCTGTACTTCCCCTCCCTATATTTAGCTTGTTGTAGCCTTGTATCCAACAGCACTGCCCTGGCATCTGCCAATGGCTTACTCGCTCTTAAACTAACGTACGAGGTGTGTTCAAAAAGTATCGCGATTTTTGAATTTTCGCGGGTTACGTATATTCGAATTTCGATTTTTTGTGGCGTTATGTTGGTACTCATGTCTCTCACTTATGCCGACAAACTCGGCCATTTTGAATGTTCACTTAATTGTTGACAGCTGCTTTGCTTGCACGTGTTTTGGATCGTCTTCGATTTTTACCTATTCAAAAAAATGGATCAAAGAACCTGTATCAAATTTTGTGTGAAAAACGAAATTAAGTGCGCGGATGCATTCCGAATGTTGACTGTGGCATACGGAGAAGCTACCTTGGACCGAAGCAACGTTTATCGGTGGTACAAAATGTTCTCAGAAGGCCGAGAAGATGTGAACGACGAAGAGCGTGCCGGACGCCCGAGCACTTCAACAACAGACGAAAAATTAATGAAGTGGAGAAAATGGTATTGGCCAATCGTCGAATCACAGTTAGAGAAGTTGCTGAGGACCTAAACATATCGATTGGCTCGTGCCATTCGATTTTTATCAATGATTTGGGCATGAGACGGGTCGCCGCGAAATTCGTACCAAAATTGCTCAATTGCGACCAAAAACAGCATCGCATGAACATTGCTAATGAGATGTTGGACTCTGTCCGCGACGACCCAAATTTGCTCCAGAGGGTCATAACTGGTGACGAATCGTGGGTTTATGGTTATGACGTGGAAACCAAAGCTCAATCATCTCAATGGAAGCTGCCGCACGAACCAAGACCGAAAAAAGCGCGCCAAGTTCGGTCGAATGTGAAAGTTTTGCTGACAGTTTTCTTCGATTGCAGGGGCGTGGTGCATCATGAGTTCTTGCCACAGGGTAGAACGGTCAATAAGGAATATTACCTGCAAGTTATGCGCAATTTGCGCGAAGCAATCCGCCAGAAACGCCCGGATTTTTGGAAGAACAAAAATTGGCTTTTGCACCACGATAACGCCCCTGCTCACACATCGTTCCTTGTGCGCGAGTTTTTGGCCAAAAACAACACACTAATGATGCCGCAGCCACCGTATTCCCCAGATCTGGCCCCCTGTGACTTTTTCTTGTTCCCTAAACTGATGAGGCCCATGAAAGGACGACGTTACGCTACGCTTGACGAGATAAAGACGGCATCGAAGGAGGAGCTGAACAAGATAAAAAAAAATGTTTTTTTGAATTGCTTCGAAGATTGGAAAAACCGTTGGCACAAGTGTATAATATCTCATGGGGATTACTTTGAAGGGGACAAAATAGATATTCATGAATAAATAAATAATTTTTGAAAAAACACAAAAGTCGCGATACTTTTTGAACACACCTCGTATACTCATTCCACCGCACCACTTTTCCGCTTTTGTTTTTCATATATACCTGCCACACTCGATCTGGAACTCATCGTCAATTTTAATTTGTCTGTTTATAACTTGCTTACCCTTAATGCCCTCGCTTTTGACCATTGCTGACTATTGTATCCAATCTCCCTAGTTGCAAACTCTATTCTGCGATTCCACTTCGTTCTGATTCTCAGTACCAGCTTTACCAGCTGCATCTGTTTAACCAATATTTAATTTGTGACATTTTTAATCCTTTTACAAAATCTTAGCTTACTTTGTACTTCTCTTTGAATAAACCTTGAAATCCCCCTTTCCCCTCAAGAAACTCCCTGGCGCATTTTAAACGGCAACGCAATGCGAATTTAGTACTTCTGTTTGTATTGTTTCTAACTTCTTTCCCAACCCCGCGCAGTAGACCAGAGATGAATTTACAAAGGCCAATCCTGGTACATACATGGCCTTTCATATATGCCTTGTTACTGTATACTTATTAAACTCCCAGAGGCTCTTACACCTTACTAGATTTCTTCGTCTTTCAGCCTTCTTCATGGGTAATATCTCTTCTTCCTCTAAATAATCTGCCCCTGTAGTCATTGTTACCCCAAATATTTGTACTGACTTATATAGCCTAATTCCTTCCCTTGTAATAAAAGCTTTCTTTGTCCATAAACCCTATTAAATACTAAAATTGCGCTCTACTTTTCAATTAACGTCATGTTCAGTTCCTTGGCTGCTTCCGCACATGCATTCAACATATGTTGAACTTCACTTATGCCACGCCCTAACACTACCATACCGTCAGCAAACAGCAGCACGGATATCTTAATATATATATATATATATATATATATATATATATATATATATATACCCTTTTCCTCTATCTGCCATCCTAAGCCCGTACTATTAATCCTTCGCGCTATTATCCGTATATACATAATTAATATACATGAACACCGATAACAACGAACAGTCTTGACTGACTCCCCTTAGCGACTAAAAACTTTCTAAAATGTTCGGATGCTAAAATTATTCGAGCCGTGTTATTCCTGTACATTTATTTTAGTAACTCCACCCAGCTTCTCTCAAAACCCTCCTCCAACATCATTTGATACAACTTTGTCCTGTCAACCATTTTATATGATTTTTTAAGATAAAAACCCTGCCACACAGCCTTGTCCCCGCAACTTCAATGCCTCCACAAACTGACTTAATAAAAAGATATGATCATCTAGCCTATACCATTTCCTAAATCCGCATTGCCATTCTCCTATTTTCTCATTTGTCTCTAAACTACTCTGTACTCTGCCCTTAAACACCTACCTAAATACTCGATACGTTATAGGTGTAAATATGATTGATCGCCTATTTTGTAAAATGCCATTATTTACCCCCTCCTTAAGGAGAAGACAAATTCGTCCCTTGCGCCAACTCTCTCTCCGGAAGTCTGCCCCTTCTAAATATATATTAATTGCTTTGTTAGATAATATAGTTACTACGTTCTCAACGCCCGGATAACTTCTACCAAATCCCGTCAAGACCACACGTTTTTTTAGGTGTAGTATAGCACACCGCGTCATAGTGCTTGTGACGCGGTGTCCATTTCATCTATTGTGTATGTTCTATCCTGGTCCTTATTTTTCCATATTTATTTGATCACTTCACCACCCGCGTCCCCCTTACTTTTAAACTTTCTTCCGCATCGTACAGCAATTATCATATCTCTCCTTAATGTTCCTATATGTCTCGTCTATCAGCTTTTACCCACATGCCACTAAGAGCTGTTTTTACGTATTTTACTTTCTGCGCCCATTTGCGTTTATACAAACATTTATTTTGTACAACTACGCTTTACAACAGGCTTCTTCAGTATTCCATTTACTTCTACCTAATTTTAATAATTTCCAACATTGTATGTTTTCTCTTCATCTATCCTGAGTATCTATCCTGTTATATTTTTTAACTAGATACCAGAGTTTCGAGATAAAGCTTTCTGAGGTTGCAAATAAACAGATAAATCAGTTTTAGGGCTCTACTGCCTAACATTTTGTGTTCCTGTTCCTCCGTGACTATCGGGTAGTCCGGGGAATAAATACCTAAAACGTATTAAATATGGCTCTGCTTAGGTTGGATTTTTGTGCGGGCTTTAAAGTATAAGTCTTATGACTTTCATACATAGGCAAAGTTTGTTAGCCGAAATCCAGCAACACCCTCAACGAAGGAAAACTTTGAAAAATGGTCCGATCGGACGTAGAAGAACCGAGATGAAGGGGCTACGGTTATCAGATATTCAAGCGCCCTTGGAAGGCGGCCAAAAATGATCTAATGCATAATGAATCAGATGCGCTTAAACAATTAGTAGTAGTTCTCTAGCCAATGGAGTTGTGCAGAACGCCTGTAGGTTAATATAGTACGCGTTCATAATTCTCACTGTCGTGGCTGAGCACGAGAAAGTTGGCGGGTTGTAAGTTTCTTTTTGAAAGGTCTTGGTTCTGCGGGCAGGTCCATGTGGCCCTGACCATCTTAAAACTAGTTAAGTTGGAGTCCGGCTTCTAATTGCGCTTGAAATGAATGAACGTTGCATTTAATGTCAGTGTCACTAATTTGGCTAGGTTGGGTTTTAGTGTACCCTGGCGCAAACTTTTAAATGTCTACAGCGATAATCTGATATTTACAAAACATTTTTTGTGCACTGCCAAGTGAGTTGTTAAAAGCAGGGCATCTATTATGACTTGCTTTTTAAGCTGGTTCAATTCAGAAGATATACAATTGAACGTGGATCATGTGTAGGAGCTGAAAGGATGTCAAGCTCAAAGTAGTCAACTAGAAAGCCGCTGGTCGCGGCAAATATATAATAGTTCAATCAGTAGCTACGCTTGGTGTAGTTCCCAGTGTTTTCTACCATCTGAAATATTTATTCTATGAGTCAAGCTGTTGGCTGTCCAAGCCAATGCACATCCAACGTAGTTGACAAATCAATGGACGTAGGCTCCCAATCTAAGTCAAATATTAAACACACACACAACAACTATTTTTTTTTATATGACATCGAGTAGCTTTATATAGGTAGCAAGTCACAACATCTCTTGCGGAAATACAAATTAGAGACCAATGCTTGAATTGCTAAGGGATTAAAGCTTACGTGTCGTTTTTGGACTTTTTGGTGGCAATTGACAGTTCAAGTTACCGAGGAATAAATGCATTTTATAGCGAAATACCGATCAACAAGATCATAATCGAGCGTTTGTGCTAAGGGCATATTACCTGGCATTACTTTGCAAAATAAATTCATTCATTCATTCATTCATTTATTAATCACCTTTACTTTGCAAAATAAGGGGAGAGAGTTTTTCAAGAGCGCTTGGGGACTTCTCCTGTAAACTCATTATATATATATATATATATATATATATATATATATATATACATACAGAACATATTGTGGTGATTTACTTAATTATTTACAATACGTTTGCACACTCGGCAGTGCTCGCCTTAATAAAAATGGTGGTAAAAAGGTGTCACGTGAGGTTAAGAATCAGCTATCCATGTCCTTGCTTGATGGTAGCCCCTGCTCTTATGAACCCGGTGCTAGAGGTATATCCTCAAAGTTCCTTGCAACGTTAAAACGGTAAGATCCATAAGATTCCTCTTCGTGACGCCGAGGCCCAAGAGCGTACTCGCAGATTCATAGTCCCATACACCACTCATAGAGATAGTGATGGATCCGAATCTGCGAGGTTTTTGCGGGTCAGGGAGCGCCGCTCTTAGGAACTCGACGTCATATTTGGTGATCTTGTCCTGCCGCGCTTTTGCGAGGACCCTGTTCGGACCGCAAACCTCGGCATCTAAAACCAAGACCTCGGTTGGTGTTGTTATGACGAGGTCGGGGTTTAGACCCGGTGCGCCCGGTCGACGGAATACTCGCTCACGAATCACCTCATGACCCCTTTCGCAGAGAAGACGCGTCACGCGATCACAGACGTCGTCATGTCATTTTATAGTTTGTTTGTGCGTTGTATCGCACATCTGAGCGACATCAGCCAACGTCTCAGGCGCATGACACCCGTGCCTACACGTTTGTTGTACCCCGGGCGTCCCCTGGCCAATCTGGCACGCGTTGGTAGTGCGTTGATCCTGAGCTTTAGTAGGTTTAAATACTCCTTACCAGATAGGTCATACCCTTAATCCAGTAATGTACAAAGGGCGTTTCGTGTGCTTTTTTAAAATGTGCCCCATCGAACATGTTGTGTAGTTGTTGAGACCAGTAACCGGTCTCTTATGTAGCGGTCTCAATGGAGATTCCCAAGCGCTCGCAAAAAAGTCTTGTTTTTGCAAGGTCTTTTTTGAAGTGCTCGGTGGTTAGCATCCATTGGACCCCAGGGTGCGTGGAGTGTTGTAGTGCTGTCAGACGGGAGAGGCGGAGTCTGGGGATAAATGTTTGGAGGCAGGGGATGTCAAGACCGCCGTGTGCTGTGTGCGTGTACAGGTAGGCGTTTGACACCGAGTTTTCGAGCTTAAGCCATTTCGACTTAACAACCTTTCTGATCTCTTTATCTAGGTCGCTAATGAGTGCGTGAGATGGTCTGGGACCGGAGACCAGTTTATATAGGAGGCGGGGAATGAGAAAGTCTTTAAAAATATGAGTCTTTGGTGGGGTTCAAGGGGAGCTATCGTGAGTCTGTTGAGTAAATTAAGGAGTATATCCTTGGCGGAGTCAACTCTGCCATTGCTGTCAAAGTCGACTCCAAGATATCTCCATCGATCGCTTATACCTTTAGCTGGCAATTGACGATCTCCAACGTTAAATTCTAGTACGGTATTAATAAAACCTTTACCTTCCTTCCTATTAAATAGGTGGGAGATAGTAAAGCTTTTATTAGTATTAATTTCAAGGCCTCGGGATTTCAAAAAGGGGTCCGCAATATTAAGGAGCCGTTGAAGAGTAGGTTTCGTCGAAGGCTAGGAGGATGAGATCATCCGCAAAGGCTAAGCCCATAAGGCGGAAGTCATCAGTAAGTTGGTACCCGATATTACTTTTTCTAATTTTGAAATAATGTCGTCGGGAACTAGATTAAATAAAAAGGAGGGCAGATGATCTCCCTGCCTAACACCCCTAGTTGGCCAAAATGTGCGACATTCTTGTCCAAATTCTAAGACAGTTTCAGATGAGAGGTACAAGGTATAGGCAGCACGCTGTGTGACATACTGTACAGCGAGCGCATCTGACTTAAATTATATTCAACAAGGAATAGTAAATAAAATGCATTTAATTTTTTTATTTATTCGATTAAACCCGGGCTCTGTAAGTGTGTTTATGTTTAGTTAAAGCATTTCGAGCCAGCCGATATATATATATATATATATATATATACCGACGTACCAAGCTTAGCAATGTCCCAGGTCACCCGCGGAGAAACGTGTTTTTTTACTGCGTAGGGTGGGCGGTGGGGTAATGCCGCCAATCCCACACACCAACACGAACGCGAAATAGGTTACGCTGTCGGTCCCAGGAAAAATAAAACTGAGAGCAATGTTACACTTAAGTTCCGCCCGACGCCCGAACGCATCTCAGTATTCTAACTTCGGAGGCTTTTAACGCTCTCAATGTAATAAAACCTGTAAATGTACTATGTGAACCAATCGCTGGTCTATGAAGAGAGTGTTTTTCGCTTTCCTACGACGGTAGGTATAACAATGCAAGAGTTGGCTGAGAGTATACATTTTATTGACAGCTGGGAAGGTTCCGCAGCTTCTGCAGGATTCTCCCGTTCACCCTCCCCGTCTGCCTCAGTGAGTAGCACAACCTTCGGAGCTGAAGTATGCACAATATACTTAAAAATAAATAACTCTATTTTAGAGTAAATCCCATATATAATAGACCAAGTATGAGACGTAAAAAGCGTCCTACAAAGTTCTACCTAAGCACATCATAAAACAACTAGCGATTGGTACAGGGTGATTTATATACAGACGGGGTATCATTAGTCGCACAAACAGCAATCGCGAACTAATTGGTTTACCGCTACTTCAGGGAGTCAGTGGGGGGCTCAATCGGGGTCGCTACAGACCGCAACCTAGTCGGGCAAGGTGGGAGCGGACTCGAACGTGGGTAAGTGCTCTAATGCGCGCAGATGACCTTGCAATCTATAGCAGGATTGGAGATGATAATGGATTATGCAGACGAGACTGGGCTTAGCATAGTGTGGCAAAAACAGTAGCAGTAAAGTTTCGAAGAGGTGGTCGATTGGCGAAAGGCAACGCTCTTCGAGCTAAGAATAATGCAGTAAGTTTTGTATATACATGGACGTATCGGGAAGTCAATACTATCTAGCGTCGGATGGTAGCAATTTCTGATATATATATATATATATAGAAAGCTGACTGGGATAAACCTTCGAGTGGCAGTAGCAATAAAACCCGTAAGTGCTGCTGATACAACACATGTTCACCCTTTTCAAGGTTAAAGTGAAACCAATAGCAACATTCGGTGTAACACTCGGTATGAGAGAAATTAGAGGAGGCAGAAGTGCAGTTACTGGAGAGAGTTAGATTTTCTTTATGATAAGGGTTTTGGTATTAGTTCATTCTTGTATGTATAGCAATAGAATAGTTCATATCTAATGGAGGGGGGGGGGTTCTATTCAGACAGAAACTACAGTCATGGTTGGCCTTACCTATGACGAGAGCTGTTGAAGCCTTCACTATGAGGTAGACAAAAAATTTAAAAGACATCGATAGAGGCATACGTGCTAGGTAGCGATGAAAAATGACACACGAATAACCGAACCTAACGGCCCCAAGTTCCAATCTCTCCAGGGGCTAGTCGATAGCCAAACTACCAAAACGGCAGAGATTCCAGTGCGTGCAAAAACACAAACCTTCTCTCATGCAATATAATTTACTTAATTAGGGTAATAAACCATAATAACAGCCACTTGAAAATGCCAGAAACACCTACAGAATATCCCAACGTCAGACATATCGAGCAGGCCGCTACACTCCTGCGCCCGCCCTCACTAGATATATAGTGTAAATTGCGTTCGGTAAGTTATTTTTCCTTATCTGGTTTCTTCACCTGGAGCCAATTCTCCAGCATCGTCAGCATTATGTCGTTTGGCATCCGCGTCTCTTGGTTCTGCAAAGCCAATTTTGTTTGGTCTCAAACTATTTACAGGCGAACGTTGTACGCTCCGCAGTGCCTGGCATTGCAGAATATATACTATGTATCGTGGGCCACTGAAAATCCGTGTAGGTGGCATGTCTTCCTATGTGATTTTCTGTTCTAAAGCCAAATGTCTGTAATCAGCTTTTGTCCACTAGGACTTTGTTGGGTATTTCATATTCGTGAGCTCTCTCGAATTTAGCCGTACTACGACGAGCGCCGTTGTTGTGGCCCTGGTTCTATATATGCTCTATAGCCTATTGTTGTGTACAGCCTTTAGGATTTTAGTCGCGAAAAGACGTCGGCTGTTCTCTCACGCTCCTCCGATTCTCAGCTTGATCCTACTCAGGTCGGCTGTCACTGCTGCACGTCCGGGCGCGTAAATTACGTGCGCCGTAAGTATAAGCTCCTAGTTAAGTGTAGCAGTAGCCCCACATTTTTGATCCGCTAGGCTACCTCAGGTCCATTAGAAAAGAATAGAAACTTCTTTATGCACGTAATAAAGGGGTAAGAAAAGGCTGGTTTCAAGGAGGAACCTACGCAGTTGTCATGTTGTAAAGATTCTTGGTAATTCGTCAGGCGTACATATTATTAATGTGCTCCGTTCTTGAAACGCATCTGGACATATACATAAGTTAGCTTCTGCGATTATTCGTTTTATTCGGACTACCACACACAAGTCACAATCATTAAAAAAAAATTGCTTTCGTCTTCTGCTATGCCAGCTCTAATTGGTGCTCTACCATGTGTCGCCAAACGCCTAGCTGGCCTTGTCTTTAACTTCATGCTTGTCTCGCCCCGCTATTGCGGCAGGTCATCTGCACGGACAACAAATGCTACCCCTAACGGAAGATCGCAGAGATTCCCGTGTTACGCCACACCTCAGAGAACCGAATCAAGAACCGATACTTCAGAAACGTTAATTGGCATCGCACTACAGCGATTAGGAGTCTCCTCTAATCCTGCGCAAAGAGATCGATCTGCTTAGCGCCTAGCGCATAATGAATCACTACCCAGCGCATAAAGTCGAAAGCACCTTTCATGTCCAGTACCACAACACTCCCCCCTTTGCGCTCGGAATCGACCGTCTTTGGTAGCCGTTCCGTAGTCGATATCTACTATCGACTCGAATAATTTTATGACACCCCTGAATAGGCAGAGCGGCCGGTATTATGGTGGGTCTATGAAGGGCTTGTCCAACTTTGAAAGGTAGGAGGACTACCGAGGCCTTTTTCCACCGCCCTTAAGAAATAGGCCGCCGTTGAGGTATATTGAGGAGAGAGAGCTCGTCTGCCAATGCTTTGTATAACGTCCGGTCTCTCCCTGATGATGGCTTCAATTGCTTCCAGTGAAATACGGTACGAGCCGGGACGCTTTACCCTTCTTGATTATAACCGCAATCTTTACTTCGTCTCATGTTCAGTTTTGGCGGGAGTGGAATGTAGGGCCGCGCTTTTCGTGCGAGCTTTGGGCACTCCGGGAAAAAGTGACCATGGACCTTTTATTCGGTTTTTCTGCCTTTAGGTTTAGATGGGTTCGATGGCTGTCTTCAGCGCATTTATCGCTATTCCGTAGCCCGTTACCTTCTTTGTAAACATTGTTTTGATTGCGCGGGCAGATCGGACCCGCGTGCATGTTTTCCGGGCTATTTGTGAATTCGACGTCTAAATATCGTATTTGTGCTCGCTAGGAGGCTCCATATCCTCCTGGACTCTTCGTGAATAGACCATGGTCGTCTGACAATATAGTAGTAGTAGTAGTAGTAGTTTTATTAATCAAGGACCTGTTTATACATATACATCATAGGCATCACATTCTTAGAGTTGAGACAACGGAATTGCTCCTTCACAACGCTGAAGATGATATAGATCACACGGGCAGCCACAAATTTTACATATTGACTCGGGCAAAATCTCCTGAAACTTCTCGCGAACACAGATCTTCAGGTGAAAGTCATGGGCGGTACTTCTGGTGACTAAATGTCGAATCAAATCAATTCAAATGCAACCTTATTTGTTAATGGGGAACATGTTTACAATATTTACGTTTCACAATTGTTACCTAGATTCATACAAGAGTCAATTTACTTGTGTGCCGACATTTGTGCTGTAAGTATTTTGAGCTCTCAACGCCCTAGCCATCCGCCATGAAAACATGCTATTTACACGATCTGTCTTGAACATTTGTTTTGACGAGATGGTGTTACCGCTTCTAAGATTGTTTATGCGAATGCTAAAATAGTCTTATAAATTTGACGATTTTATAATATATTTGAATATGCGATACTCCGCTCTAGACTCCAGTTACCAAATAGGGCTCATAAAGTTAATGTCGGGCAATGTTACACCTTAATGAGACACGACGAATAAATTTTATTTGTACACTTTGTTTAAGTAAGGCCTCACAACAATACGTTAACTTAGCAACAACTAAACTATTATAAAGCCGTATGTAAAATCTAAAATTAGTTATTATAAAACAGCGAAGTATTACACTAGATATAATACTAGTTTGTCTGATAAATTGTGTGATTAAATAGATATAGCCTGCTTATGCAGCATGCAGGTATGGGCTCCCCTTAAACACAATACTGCATATTTCGGCCACTTATATAAGCATTTCGTTATTCACACACTATTTAGAAACTGCCGTAATCGCACTCGGTAGTATTTGTCTTTTGTTAGCAGTGTTGGAAAATCCGTATAATTTCAGATCATCGACATTAGGCTTAGTATTTATCGATTCGGGGGTAACGTTTTTAAGGTCTAAAATAAATATGCAAAATAAAAGTGGGCCGAGGCTTGATCCCTGAGGAACATCTGAAGGGTGCCCACCTGACTCACTAAAGCTATTGTTTACATGAACGCAGAACTTTCTACAGATGAAATAACTAGCAATCCATGACAAAGAGCGAGTATCAACATTTGAAAACCTACGTTTTTGTACAAAATTCACATGGCTCACTTTATCAAATGTCTTCGAGAAATCAAAATATACGCAATCAAAGGCTAGCCTATTGTTTATCATATTGGCCCAATCTTAAGAAATTTCGACGAGTTGAGTCGCTGAGAATTTGCCTTTAGTAAAACCATGTTCGTTCTCAACTAACAAGCCTTTGGATTGAAGGTGATTAAAATATGGCCCACTAGCAGTTTTTTAAAGATAATACATGCAATTGATGATTGAGGTACAGGTCTATACGTATCTACTTTTGACTTTGGACCCTTTTCATATGCAAGAGTTACAACACACTACCTTACATTCTTAAGGACTGTGCTATTATCGTAAGGTCTACTGAATATAAAAAGGGGTCAGTTATCACAGGCGCTTCCTTTTTATAAAATATGAATGGTATTAAAATAGGAGTAGCGCTGCACTTAGTGGGCAGTTGTTTAATTTTGGTGAGAATATCATATTCTGATATATCTAAACGGACAGCCGCCACTCGAGGCTACGTCGCTGGAAACACCTTTGGAAACTGAGCTCCCTTGGACAACATGATCCGACGAGAAGAAGTCCTTAACTGCATTTGCAACTAAAGCGTTATCTACGAGTACTGTTCGATCTATATTTAAATCCGCAATATTTTATTTTTCCTTTAATGGTTTATTTGCATATCTAAAAACCAGTTTGTGTTTTCAAAATCAGGACTAGTTTCCTCCATTATACGAAGTCTTCTAGTTGCCTTCCGGAAAAAATTCAGACTGCACATTTGGCTCCTGATCAATCAGCCGTTCACGAATCCGACGCCATTGCCTTTTTTTTATGAAACAGCGGGTCGATGTCGGCCATCTTGCTTTTCCAAAACGTGTTCTTTGACGGCTTGTTGGTTATGCATTCTCTGCAAGTATTCAACGAATAACGGCGACGACGTCAGTAAACACACAAACCTGCTTAGGCAGTGCGGTGGACTTTCAGTGTCCCCTTTAGGAATTTGGCCTTCAGCTGGTCGAACGATCTTGAGCTCGGCCTCGAGAGATAAGAACACCTTAGGATGTGGTGGGTGCAATCTTCAGGTTAGACCAGCCAATAGCAACCTCCATTGACATCCTGTATGGATCCTTGACACTGTGAAAGGATTGTAGGCCTTTTCGGACGTTTCTATATTCAACATGCCTAGAAAAACTTGTGCTATGTGGCGAAAAACGATTTCCAGGTAGGGAAAGCAGGGAACGATTTCGATTGTTTCCGAACCCAGCCGGAACTCATCGCCCTTGGCCAGTTTTCTCCTTGTCAAAACTTCATCGCATTAATCCACGCTCGCATTAATCGCCAGCAACTGGATGCAAAACTTGACAAACGCGACATTGACGTCGCCCACCGCTGTTCCCAAACTCGTATGAGCAACAAGAAAAATATCACCAACTGCTCTCAGCTTCTGGTTTGCTTGAAACAATACGAGAAACTTGAAATGCAACGAAGATGTCGGGAAGTGAAGCTGAAGTCGAGCCTTCTATGCGGCTGCCAGGGAAGCAACAACAACATCTACGCTAATGACCACTTGACTACCACCTCAGTCTCCACGAGGCCAATAAGAACGTTTCTGATGTCCGAACGTCAGACTGCCGTGTACAAATGAGTCTCAACAGAAATGCCCCTTGGCGGACGTGACAACCGCCAGCCAGTCGCCGGCGACTGGAGGGCCGCCACCTAGCGAACACCTGCCGCCCTCTTCTCCCCCTCCTTTTCGCCGGTTACTCACCAACGCCAAGATGACACGCAAGGTGCCTCGCAGGATTCCGAGGGGAGCGACAATCCCTCTGCGTGGGCTCTTTTACCGTCTGCTCGAAGACGTCGTGAAATGATGGCAAAGCACCCTCCTGCTCCTGCAGAAGACGTGGTGCCACCGTCCCCTATTGGCTTGCCAGCGGTCGGGTCGTGCTCGAGCGAGGATGTCGCCAAGGCACTTCGCACCTTTCCATCCGGTGCGGTGGGAGGCCTGACGGTCTCACGTCCGACCATCGCCTCCTTCCTCTCAACGGAGACCACAACGATGTGCTGGAAACACTTGCCTAAGGTGTGCGACATCATACGTAACGGGCAGGTTCCGGAGGCTGTGAGAAGCGTCATATATATTGCGGGTGGTTCATCGCCCTGAAAAGGAAAACCCGGGGATACCGACCCATAGACGTTGCACTCTGCAAAAATTGCCCGCAAAGACCCTGCTTCCTCGGTTAATGTGAAAAACTACCTGCAGCCACGGCAGATGGGTTATGCCACTAATAATGGCGCAATAATAAGTGTTCACACTTTTCTCAAAAACAACGAGAAATGTTGTCTGTTAAAATTAGATTGTAAGAATGTTTTTAGCTTAAATAAACAGGGGCATCTCTTGACAGATGTTTCTAAGATCGCCCTGGCCCTCTATCCAATGATGCACTAGGCGTATAGCAGGCCGACCTCCCTGATGTTCAGCGAGACTGAAATCACATCATCAGCCGGTTGTCAGCAGGGGGACGTAGCGGCGCCTCTTGCGTTTAGCCTGCTTCTGCATCAGTTCGTTAAGCAGGTGGCATCCAGCGTCCCTCTGTTCTACCTTGACAATGAGACCCTTCTTGAAAAAGATCTTTCGGTGTTACTCCGAGGCATCAATGATCTTAGAGCGTTCAAGCAATGGAGCGGGCTGCAGCTCAACCTCGCTAAATGCGAGCTATTCCTACAGGGTCCCGAAGACGAAGAGAAACAACAGGTGATCCCAAAATTCAACAGCAAGCTCCCGGGCATTCTTGTAAAAGACCGGTGTGAACTAGACCTGCTGTCAGAAACATTGGATCTCGACGACCAGATGAGGAGAGCCTTGGAAAACATCCTTGACATAACGCTCGAGGATAAGGCATGGACGCAAGCAAGCCTACCAGTCCGGCTAGGTGGAATGGGCATTCGCTCGGTCACAGACCTTGCCTTGCCCGCCTTTCTTGCCTCGTCACATAGCTGTGCCTCCGCAGTGGCCGCTACTGCCAGCCAGTCTGGGGGACTCATTAGTCACCAACAGGAAGCCCTTAGGATCTAGGACGCGCGGCAGTCTGGTCGTCCTTCTGAGGAACAGGTCACTAGGCAGGAGGGTGGCGCTAAATCGCCACTTAGGCTGCCCGCCCTCTTCTGTTTGATTGCGAGTTAGACGTAAAACATGTTAGACTGAAAGTAGTCTCGTCCGACACCGCCGGAGCGTTGCTTGACGTGCTTCCTTGTGTGAACTCGTCGGCAGTAAGCTGGTCGTCGACCAGTTGCGTGACGCCAGTGGCCTCAGACTTGGCATTGTCATGTTTAAGTAAAAAGACATGTCTATGTCGTCGAACGGTGGATGAGCGCGGCCTGCACCAGCTCATGGAAAATAGGCTGGCATGGCTTGCGCAGGGCCGCCACGATGCCATCAATGACATCCTCGGGTGCGCTCTCAGGACAAGCCGGCTACCGCGTCACACTGGAGCCCAGTGGACTGCAGAGGAATGGCCAGTGTCGACCGGATGGCCTTACCAGCCGGAGCATAATACATCACTCACCAGCGGGAGATGCATAAACGGCGCCTATACGCGCATCTTCTCGAGGTGCACGCTGTTATGGCGTGCGGTTCGCTCGAGTCGTCTGGCGTTTTAGGTAAGGATGCACTCAAACTGGCAAAAGAGCCTGGGAAGAAGCTCTTTGAGACCACAGCGAAGCCAAAATCGACCGCGTTCCTCCGACAGAGAGTGCCAATGGAACCTGAGAGATACAACGAAGATGTTAAGTGGTCACCGACAGTCGAAGCAATAATAATATAAACAATATTGTAGATGTTATACAATCAATATATTGATAATTGTGATACATGTACAGAATGATAATAATAAACAATTGTTAAAAAGTAATATTACTATTATTAGTAATATTACGGTACTAAAACAGCATATGTCTGGGACAGCTGTATTTCTCCATTAAAGATAGCATAATAAACATAATCGCAAAGTAGCATTGAATGAATGTCATGAAGTGCTGCTTGTTTTTTAAAAGTACAATATAATGTGCAGGACGGTATAAAATTTCCGTTTCTTTCGTGGCAAAGCCATTGCCCGGGTACGTCGTCGATTCAAGACCTGAGCCGGCCACTCTCAAATTGGCTTTCGTGGCTTCCAAATTAGACAAGGTGAATGCCGGAATCGATTATAGCTTACCTAGATCAAACAAAAACGGAAAGCACAGTTGTCTCAAAGTTGGTAAAAAGAGTTGGTGCATTGCCATCCAACCCCTCATTATGAATATCATTTTAAAACAGAGGGCAACGCTGGAAGTCAAGTCTAAAAACGGCTCTATTACTATCGCAGGATAGCGATCGTGAACCACTTCTGTTACAGTAGAGTAGAGATACTTTTAATAAGAAGAGCTGCACTTGACCTGCGCCTGCGATAACAAAAAAAGATTGAGCACCAACACTGGATACTCGTCTGTTTGGTAGCAAAAAGCTACGGTATTCGAACGTCTACTCACAACATTTCAGGTTTCAGATCAAAGCCACGGTGTTGGCTATACAAGCTAACAAACACACAGTATACACTATTGCTTAACATCTGAAATCGATATCAGCCAATGCATTCGTTGCATTTCCCGAGTTGCACTACAGAATGCCGATGTGCAAAATGCTTGAATGAGCTACACAAAAATTGTATTCTGATAAGACGTGAAATGTCCGACTATAAGACATTACCCAGGACAAACTTATTTGAAGGTACCTTTAACCTCACCATCTCTCTCTCTCTCTCCCTCTCTCTGGCTCGTGCACGCTCTCGTGTAGATGATATGTTTATACACTTATAGAACCTTATAATAAACAAAAGAAAAGATGTTTGAGTTCCACTCACGAAACAACAACCACAATGTTAATAAATTATTTAATTTACATAAAAACCATTCTACCAACGTATGCGCGATGGACTATATATATTACGCAAATACAAAGAGACGTCAGCCATTACACGTATAGATCTGTCGTGCGTAAATATTTCAAGAAAACCATCTCCTAAACAATGTTTGTCACTGGTTTAGTGGCGTTATTACAACATGACCTTTATTAATGGCCAGACACGTTGAACTCCAACAAATTTACAATGACGTCTTTTGCCCCAGTTTATCTACTCAAACAATTGTCGCCAATGTTCCTTCCTACAAATAGGAGTAAACATTTAAGTAATATATAATGGATAGACTATAGTCTGGAAAGCACTATTTAGAAAATCATTACAGTGACGCCGTGGTCTAGAGAACTAGTGCGCTAGTCATGGTTGCCATCTATCGGGATGTGTCCGATTTCTGTTTTTTGATCGAATTTGATTTGAAGGATACTCATTGAGAATAGATGATAAACCAAGCCGCTGAGTGTCAGCGGCCATGCTGCGACAAGGACTGTTGGGGAAACCCTAGATAGCTCAGCAAGTCCTGACCTCCGTGCACTGAAAATATGCCTCACGATGAGTTTTAAGCCCGTATTAGAAACTACGTCATTCATTTGTTTTTATTCTAGAGGAACATTACACGCTTAGCGCAATACGCTAATCAGCCGCTTGTTGAACCGGGCGATTGCGATCTTACCGCGAGTTTACTTGAAGCGCTCCATGTGTATGGACCTGAAAGGTATATACTTTGTAATATATACCTCATAAATTAGTATAAATAAAGATAAAACGTACCTTTTGGATATTTACGTATTATATACTTGCTATAGAGTAGAAAGTTGAACGAGAACATGACGTAGAGTAATTAGATATTTTATATTTCATACTTGATTATCATATATGCGTCAGGACTTTAACAGGGTTTTGCAAGGACTACACTATTGTCGTGCTTGCGTTTATATCAGATGGCGTTCACCATAGTGCAGTTGTACTTAAAATAACTCCAGAAAAGAACTGTGCTGAACGCGTATAGTGGCTATGTACACTTTCGAACAAAAAAATGCAGTACCCATTTCACTTAAGCCATATTTTTTATTCGCGATAGTAGTAAAAATTACAAACACGGCCAGAATTCTCATTCTCGACGCTAAAAAGCAGTGAATTGGAAACACCCGGATTTTGCGACCTCGGCTTAGGTCTCACATGATCAAAGGTTTAGTAAACATTTTCTTTTCAGCCAGCTACTGACATTTCTCACTGAAGAAGTCAACAACGCGTTCTGATAAATGGATACCATGGTAGCGAGAGCCGCCTAGATTAGTGCCCTGATAGATTTTTGTTTATATGAGAGGTTTGGAGGCACTAATGTACGATCGGTACTGACAACCAACAGCACCTAGTGTGGGACTTTCACCCACTAAACCCCTCAGTCCCCCCCCCACCCCCCAGAGTTCAGAATTGTGTGGCACTACTTCGAGAGCGAGTCTTGATTGAGCCTGCCTATAAGTAATGTTCTGTAGCTCCTTATTTGAGCATGGACAAATCAACCGTTTGGAAAATTTGCCAACCATGCAAAGTTATTCTATGGCCCGCGCTCCGATAGCTCCCATCAGAGGGCGGGTGGCTACAACTTAACAAGACGACCCCTTTCTTTGCTGCTGTCCAGTTAAGCCAACATCTCCGTAGTGCTCTCTGTCTAACCGGTTTTCCGCGTGCCGTGAGGCGAAGACTGCATAACATTCATGCAGGGGCCATATTGCCATGTTCCCACCGTTGGTGATTGGTCACAATGAATAAATAATAATCATATTAATGCTAGGCCCTACAGGGCTCACTGAACGCAGCTCATGCACGCAATGTCGGTTTGCGCGCGATCTCGAAAATTGGACCATTGAACAGTGGCAGGCAATGTTCTATTCTCAGGTGAGACAAGCGTGTCTATCTTAAGCGGTAACATTAAGCGGATAAAAGGCTGACTGGGAGAGGAAAAAGAGAAATTGGCAACGAAGAGAACTGTTTGCGCAATTTGCGCGTGTCAGCTACGACGGTGATTCAATCATTGCTCGGGAGTGTAATATCTTTAGGCAGTTGAATCGAACTCCTGGTCCCTCAAGTTCACGGTTCTTATGGAAGAATAGGTTTAACTGTCCAACGGTACGTTGACGGAGTTTTAACACCGCAACACTGATTGGACTACGGAAAATTCACAATGACGCCTTTTTATGCCCCAGTTTATCTACTTAAATAACAGTCGTCAAGCATGTCCCTTATCACAAATAGGAGTAAGCATTTAACTTATATATAATGGATATACCATAGTCAGGGTAGCAGTGTTTAGAAAAACATTACAGTGGCGGCGTGGTCTAGGAGACTAGTGCGCTAGTCATGGTTGTCATCCACCGGGGTGTGTTCGAACCCTGTTGTCGATCGAAAATTCTCTGAAGGATACTATTTGAGAATATATGATGAATCATACCGCTGAGAGTCAGCGGCCATGCTGCGGCCACGAGAACTGTTAGATATCCCAACATGTCCTGCCTTCGGTGCATTGAAGATATGCCTCATGGTGAGTTCCAAGGCCGTAGGGAACGGAATATGATTTGGAATTAGGCACGCACTCCTTAAAAAGTGCTTTTAATTCTAGATGAGCATTACATGCTTAGCGCGATGCGCCAATCAGGTGCTTGTTGAATTGGGCGATTGCGACCTTGCCGTGAGTTAACTTGAGGCGCTCCATGTGTATGTACCTGAAAGCTATGTATATATATATATATATATCATATTATTGTCGATTGTTGGTTGATGTCGAATGGGAAAAACTGAACAGGTTGGGTCATTGAGATTCGTTTAACGATAAAGTCCCATTAAGATTCGTTTGATATCAGTTACGACAGACATCTCTAGTTGCAGAGGGTAAGGCAGAATCGACATCTCTGCGTATTTATAACGCATGGACTCCCATGGTGGATATCCCAATATTACGCACAAGGCTCTTTTTTGCAGGCGATGTAACAGAAATAAAAAAACTCATATAAGTCATTCCAAATACTTCAACTGCGTAGGTCAGTTAACTATGAACGTAGGTGTAGCACATGGCGAGCAGACAGTCACGGGGCAGAATAGTATGGCTCTTGAACAGCGCAGCGATGCTCTCTACAACTTTTTTACGAAGGTGATTTGTATGAGCTTCGAATGATAGTCTGGAATCTAAGACAACGCCTAAGAGTTTTGTCTGATTGATCGTGCTAAGAGTGTGGTTTCCGCATTTAAATGTCTCATGGTTCATACTTAGGACACCTCTAGGCGATAAGAACTGGATAACGCCGGTCTTTGACCAGTTTACGGACAAGCCATTGGCTCTAAACCAATCTAAGAGTCGCTTAAGGTCTTCTTTAATCATCTGCTCTATCTTTTGTGGGAAATCACCGACAATGAGTAAATAGGGTCAGTCGCCGTGTTTTGGCACTTTAAATATATCGTTGATAAATATATTGAACAGCAGTGGGCCGCTGATACTCCCTTGAGCCACACCAACTGATATATTCTTGACATCTGAAAACTTCTTCCCAATCTGTACCAATTGTTGTCTCTCAGACATAAAAAACGTACCCACGATTGAGCACGTTCGTCAGCTCCATAAACACTTAGTTTGGTAATCAGAATATTGATGTCGACGGTATCAAACGCATTTTACAAGTCAACAAAAAATCAGCATCCGTTTTCTTCTTCTCAAGGCTTTAACGGACGTCATCTACCAAGCTCATAACAGGGACGGTGGTGGACATTTTAGGGCGGAATCCACACTGTTGACGATTGAGTACATTGTGTTGTTCAAGATGGTCCCTGAGTTGATCAAATACGCATTTCTCAAATACCTTATGGATGAATTGCTTTATGTGCATAATAGAATTGAATAGATGGAGATGAAACGTTCAGCACCTTTCAAGCATTTTATATTTGCGATAGAGTTGAAAGTTGAACGACGACATGAGGTAGAGCATTTACGTATTTTAATTTTTATATTTGTTTATCATATATGCGTGGGCACGTTTGCAAGAACTACACTTAATATCGTGTTAAACTCACTTAATAACAGTGTCAAGCCTTGCACGAGTCAGACGCCAAACTCCAACTACTTCCGGAAGCGTAAAACTGCGCCATAAATATCAATTTATATAGCGAGCCTGGTATAGTGGTGCATTCGCCTGCGCTTTGAAACCACCCCCCACCGTTGCACAAAATTATATTTATTTAGCTACTTCCGGAGCTTATTAATGCCACGCGCGAGGAATTGAAGAAGAACCCCCCAAGGCGCAAAGTGCCTTTCTTGCTAAGGAAGTTTAAAGCATCCAGCTTCGTGGCAACCCTGTCTCTCTGTCTCTCCATTTTTCTCGTTTTACTGTCGTTTACGGCCTTGTATTACAAACGTAAATCTTCTAAAGTCATTCACGAGCTTCGACTCACCGTAGTTCAGCCGATCTTAACAACGCTTATCAATTCTCAAAAGGGGTTCTCTAGTCATGATGCCTACTAAGCCAAAGCATCCCGACTGGTACCCCTGGTTGACTATACCCGGCATATTAACCAGTCTGTCTGGACTGGGTGGCAGCCTGCCATCCGTACAGTTATTAGCCTTGACAGTCCTCGTATAGGTTACAACAATATAAATTCTTTATCACAGAATCTATATCGTATACCTTGCATCCTATGGTCAATAAAACCTAGAGACCAACAATCATCCCACAGCAATTTCTTGATAAGTTAATATATATATATATATATATATATATATAAGAAGCTTTTATGAAGCCTGCCTTCGCCTCGGACACGCGGAAAGATCCCAATGTAGAGTTTCACTATACAATTTGTGTTCGACCTGGCCGACATGAGGCTGACAAATCATGTACTTGCCTACGTTGCGGTCATCAGCGCACAACATATAATTTACTTGGATACTTGAATTCGGCTGCCTGTAAACCGTCTAATATGACCAAATAAATTACCTGCTATTTGGTCAATAAACTACTTATATATAGTTGGCTTAAAAAAAAAAATATATATATATATATATAGTAGTACTAGTAGTTGTATTAACCAATGATTGGTTTACGAATATACATCATAGACATCGCATTTCCAGAGTTGAGACTGCGGAATTGCTCTTTCACAACGCTGAAAGTGATATAGATCACACGGGCAGCCACAAAGTTTACATATACACTTCAGATGGAAGCCGTTGACGGCAAATCTGGTGATTAGATGCCGGTTCTCATGACTCCAGGCTCTCCACAAATCCGACGTCATTGCTCTCGTTTCATAAAACAGCGGGTCGATGTCGGTCATTTTGTTTTCCCAATCTAAGACATGTTCTCTAGAAACCGTCGTCTTCGGCAGGTTGTACACCCTCTGTAAGTCCTCAACGAATAACGGCGACGATGCCAGTAAGTACACTAACCTATTCAGGCTAGTGTGGTTAGCGTTTAATGCTTTCTTTAGAACACTTTTCCACTTGTGAGTGCCGACTATGTATTTCCGCCGGGAGATCGCCTACCAACATTGAGAACAACAGAGGACTCAGGTTATCACCCTGAGCAACACCGGTGGTCTCAAGCATGCTCAGTGGGACTCCACTGTGTGCCATCTTGTCAAGGATGATCGTTCGGGAGGCCGTATCAAAGGCCGCCTTAAAGTCCACGAATACGGCTAATAGATAACTTCCCCTGACACGAACTGTACGATTCACCGAGTTTAGAAGCACGGCGCACGCAGTCATTGTTGATCTGCCTTTTCTAAATCCGTGTTGTTGCCCAGAAAGTGCCCCGGTAGTTTCTAAAAATACTTCCAGGCGACGGGTTAAGATAGCCGACAGAAGCTTATATATTACGCTCTTTTTCGTTATTCCTCGGTAGGATGATGGAGCCAGCGGATCTCCCTTTCCCTTAGCGATGATACTAAGAAGACTGGTCCTCCATTCCACGGGTAATTGGGACGTTCTAAGCACTTCATTGAAAAGAGCAGTGAAACACGGCACCAACAACGTGGCCTGTCGAAGATGTTCATTTACCACTAGGTCATGTCCGGGGGCCTTACCCAGCGTCGCGTTTACCATTGCTTCAGTTACCTCCGAGTCGATAAAAGGGCGAGACAGGGCCTGGCGAGTTTCCTGGATTCGCATACTCCATGCAGAAAATACTACAGGAGCATCGCTAGGAATGGTTACCGCACCGGCAAACATTTAACGGAAGTGCTCGTTCAACTTCCCAGGCTGGATTGGACATGCAGTGGTGCGTCTATCGGCACGGAAAAAAATATATAGAGAGGGTCTCTTAGAATTCGTCCGACCAACTCTGGGGTCTAGTACAACTCGGTCACAAAATCATTTTTCAGCGAAGCAAGAAGGCGAAAATGTATTTTTTTAGTGAAAGCGAAATTCCGAACGTGATTGTATCAAGCTTTTTATTCTGACATATCTTCACTAAATTTGAGATTGCAAGATCCCCAATCTTATCGACAAACTAACCATACCTGCCTGTTTGGAGAAACATTTTGCACCTGTTGAATAGCATCCTACGTTAGCTCAAAGCAGAACAAACGTTGAATTAAAGCTAATTCTAAAAAATAAACTCTTTACAATTTTCATATTTTGGCTTTCACGCTCAGGAAACGCGTTTGCCTGAATGCGTTAGTTTTGAGTGACGCTGTGTGGTCGTAGGGTTATGATTTTGAAGTATTTGGCGTGAACGCTAATAAAGAACTTCATTTTTGGCGAATTCTCTTCTAAGCGACCATGTCGCGTCTTCTGACCGGCCTTGTATATTCCGATGGAGCAGAATTTTATCACAAACACGAAGGTGTGCTTAGTTTCTCTAGAGGAGGACTGGTTGTCTCGCAACAGCACATTTTGTGCTCCTATGTCGGGCAAAAAAACAGTGTTACAAATTGTAGTAATTTCACTCTCACTCCAAAACATCATTGGAAAACACATTTGCTTTAACGAGCTCTACAATTCTGTATATCGCTCTTCAAATCTTTCCGTCACACCCTGTATATACATAAACTATTTAATATTCTCAAAAAACGTCAATACGTCTGACCGACTTTAATGGACATTAATAGCATAATCTATAAACGGAGTTAATTGTGGCATGACTAATAGCATCAGCGTTGAACATAAGAACGATAATACGAATACTAATCAATCGATGTGAGCAACTAAAACTTGGATTCTAAAAAAGCAGACAATCTGCTCCTTTCTATGATATTGTCTATTGTCAGTAATTGAATACATAATACTCATGTTCAAAAGTTTCTATTTAAATGTAAAGAACACTCTGACACGGTTATAGGGTTAACATAACAACCAAGTTTATGTCTCTTTTATTATTGTTATTGTGACTTCTATTGTGTGTTGCTTTTATTGTTGTTGCAGCAGCTGCTATTTTTTGTTATATTTGTCGTCTGAAATATCTTACAATATATTTACAATGTGTTCAGCTTAACAGATCATTATTATTATTATTATTACTATTATTATTTTGATTAATATTCTTGTTATTATTACTAATTATATTCACTTAATCTCGACTCATGTATGCCGCGGAGCTAGTTGCCGTCTTGCGTTGTTTTCGTATTTACCAGATGTGCTGTCAGGACATCAGTTTGAAAATTCCACTTTATGCTCGATAGTATAGACTACACGTGTAAGTGGTCGCGACTCAATTGTTTTGTCGTTTTCTGGCTAAGCAGAGAAATAGCGCGTAAGTGGCACGTAAATTTTGTTGCTTTTGCTGTTGCGTCAAGCAGCAGGTAAACTTAGCAGCCGTTATTAGAACGCCTAAATAGAACGCCAAGTTACGTTTCTACCTCATATTTCCAGCCAGCGTCCGTAATTTTTGGCAGACTCATTTCAGCCGTGATGAGGCAGTGATGTTCATTGCCCTTTGTTCAGCTTATGCTAGCCATGCAGTATGACTTCAGTGATGACATTGCTGATGATACAATAAGATCAATTTTGTAGCTGGATAACTTTTCCTCGCAAAAAGATATTTCGAGAACGACTATCCATACAGATAGGAATCCTCATATCTGTAGGAATACCGGTTTCCCCTATTTGGTTTGCCCGGCGCGAGCTCTGTAGCACTCGCGTATACTACTACTGTACTTCCATCGCATTTGAACTATGTGGCACGCTGCACTTAAGAGCGTTGTGCTCTAAACGTTAACGTCCAGGAAGAAGCCTACTATTGTCAACGATCATCGCTTAACATCAGCCCTTGAATATTAGATGTTTTTTCATAACCAGCAATATTTCATAACCAGGATAAATTCGTTGCAACCAGAGAGTGGGGGTGTGTCTAATGGCCCGTCTTTAGCAGGCCATACATTGCATGCTTCTTTTTCTTCTGACGTCTCGCATCGAACGCGCGTGCAAGAGGATGAAATGTATCTTCTTTTTCTAACATAATGAGCTGGGGATAGAGTGCCTGCCTGCTCGTAAAATAACGCAGCTGTCCTGTTCCCTTTGCTCTATAATCGTCCCGGCACTCTAATCGTCCCTTTGCTAGACGATTAGAGTGTCGTATATGATTACATCATAACTGATCGCGAAATAAGCAAGTCTCTAACAAGAGCAGCAGCTGTGACAACCCAAACCGGAGGCTGGCAGCCAGAACTAAAGACAGACTTGTTTGAGGGCCGCTGATTTTCTGTCAGCCGCCACACGTGCCACAGGGGTATTGTGGGTCGATCACAAGTAAATTTTACGGAAGACTTTGAACGATGGGCATTTAGTCGATAGAAGGATTTCGGAGGCGAGACGGAGGTGGACATGAGATACTTGCTGTGCTCAAGGGCCAGCGATCCTTGACTCTGTTGCTCGAATTAATGATAAACGTCACGCAATGAAGTCAGACGCCCCACTGGCGCCACCAAATTAGTGTCTGTCCACGACGCAAAATCTTTTCCACTTGACTCTGTCTCTCGTCCGTTCGATTCTCCGGCTTGCTGCTTCTCTTAATGTTTGCACATTCCGTCTCTTCTCTACCGTAGGTATGTTTTCGTAGAAAATAAGTAGAGAGAGGAACTGTATGAGTATTTCTTGGTTATTTGTATGTGTCTCCCTTTCCTAAGCTTCGCATTTTGTTTTGCTTTGTTTAGAGCGTTTGCGTCGCCTCAGCTTTCTTCTCTGTTATCGCTATCGTTGTTGTTGTTGTTGCTATTTCTGGTATTGTTGTCGCTGATGTCGCAACCGACATAGCTTCAACGACTAGGATGCTGTTTTAGCGCTCGTGTTCCACTCAATTTATCTTTCCTCTCGATACCAGGAGGCAGTGGTCCTTTGCAACAGTTGACAGCGTATGATAAGTAGTTTCTCTGCACTCCAATGTTTTCATGTAGCCTTCATTATATATATATATATATATATATATATTATATATATATATCAGCGTTTTCATATCTGGTTTTGCTCTACAAATAGATCATAACGTGCCGCTATGGACTGCGGCAGTACCGCGGACCATACTTTGTTACAGGTTAACAACTATGGCATGTCTCCAACGAATGTTACGGTCGTTGCTTTTGTTGTTGTTGCTGTTTCTGCTGTTGTCACTATGCTTCATATGTTGTCACGCGGTTTTCAGAGATTTTGCTGCTTGAATAATGTAATTATATTTATTTGTTATTCATTAAGGTTGGCTGCTTAATGTTAGTAATCAACTAAACGGCAACGGTTCTACAATACCTACTTCTTACACACCGTTATCGCAAAGACTCTACCAACTACACAATCGAACTACTTTAAGGTTGTTAGCAGTTCTGTTACTATTATTATTATTATTATTATTATTGTTATCTAACATTTGTTAGCCTATTCAACTTCTTCGTTATTGTGGTGATGGCTGCAGTAGTCGTGTAGGTTTAGTAGAAGGTTATTGTGATTGCTATTGTTAACATTATTATTATAATAATTATGATAGTTATTAATAGTAATAATAATAATAATAATGTCATTATTGTTACTGTTGTATATTACAATCACATTCAACTTTGGGGGTGGTGAGTAAAAAAACACGAACAAATACGAACGACAACGCGTCATCTACTTCGTCTCCTCACTCTGACGCAGACGGGCCAGGTCGTCTTTCTACTCTCTACCCATTCGCCACAACGTCGTTTATCGCCATTTTTTTGGGCCGGCCCGAGTGGTGAGCTTAATCGAATTCTCTTCCTTTCCGATTCCAATCCGCCGCGCGTTTCCGCATACGGATCGCCGCCAGCTAAGGAACAACAAGCAGCGTCGCTTAGCCGGGTCGCTTAGGTTCTGGCCGTACTGACATCGGACGTTGGTCGACTCCCCACAGGAAACCTGGAGGCCTTTGTAGTGCATCATAATCCAAGTTATCATCATCTTCGACGTAGCTTTTTTCTCCTGCTCTTCTCCTTCTAGTTCTTCATTTTCTTTTCTTTTTCATCTTTTATTATTATTAGAATTATATCAACATTATTATCCGACTCATCATCATCACTATCATCATTATAACACCATCATCACCATAGGAAACAGCATTATCATCGTCATCATCATTATCGTCATCATCATCATCATTATCGTCATCATGACATCTTCATGTGCGAGGGGCATCTAATTGGTGATTTATTTGCATTTGAACGTCGCGCTATGTCGCGAACGTCGTGGCCAAACAAACGCCGCCACTTCAGACAACAAACTGGCAAAGGCGAAGCACAGTCTTTCTGGCTCTGGGGGCTCTGCGTTTCGCTTTATGCCGTCTGCCCCTGTCGTTTCCATCACGAAAAATAACAACAACCTCAACACCTCAACCACGTACGTGTTATGCCACGAGTTCCATACTTCACCACCTGAATGGGTGGCCTTCACAGTGTGTGATGCATAACGTGTGGGTGTTACAGTGCACGCCGGCCGGCGAGGGACAGGAACTCGCAAGCCGCGTTGCGGACCGAGTTGTTCCCGCCGCTGCCGCTGCCGCCGCCAATCCAACAGCGTGTGACACAGAACGCAGAAAAATCTAATAATAATTATAATAATAATAATAATCACCATCATAACAATAGTCATCATCATAGTAATGACATAATCATGCCCCCTTCAGGTGGCGCAGTGGTGTTCGCAGACGTTACTAGGCTCTACGCACGTCTGCTCACCTGGCTCTCCGTTGGTCTCATCCCGACGTACATCGTCTTCATTGATCAGCTAACGCTGCTGATCGGAAGGGGCTGATTGATAGACTTCGCTGACCGATGGACTCATTTGTCTAGCAGCTCTAGGGCCCCTTGAAGTGGAGCATACGCATCTTTGCTGAGCCTCGCCCAAACCGGATTAGACTGACCATTGACGCTGAAGACCTCGTCGTTGAATCGTCCGCATCCGGAGCGAACACATACGGAGTCCCGGCCGCACGACGAGTGACGCAGGGCAGGGCGGCGTCGCTTGCGGCTAACCTCTGAGGTCGTTGCGCTCTGTGGCTTGAGGGCCTTGACGAGCTCTTGCGCCATAGTGTGAAGGCTTACAGAAACACCTGAAGAAATCTCCGTTCGGCCGGCTGGGCATTTGTTTGGGTACGGACAACAAAAGACGGCCCCCCGTAACAGATGTCCAGCAGAACTCCTCCGTCCCTCAAAATGGCTGTATGGACCCCGCAGCTTCCAGCTTGGTGAGCCGGGAAGTCCGAGAAGCGTCTGCGAGCACTGGGCTGGAAACGACACTATATATCGAACCTGTATGCTAAGGCCATCGGACCTGCCTCCAGTGTCATTTTCGAAATAACCACGTGCTCCGACCGGATTCATTCAACTACAGTTTCAGCGTCCCAACGCTCGTGTGTGTATTACGTGGCAAAGTGGCCACTGGGCTCTTCGTTTATGGGATTTGCACTGTCTGCAAACTGTAGATGTTCGTTCTTTGGCTGGAAAATCGAATGGCAATGTATGCCCTGCTGTTTATGATTTTCTAGTTTTGTTGTTGTTGTTGTTGCAACTGCTACTGTACTGTTTGCCATTAGTTACATATGTACTGTTATTAATGTAGCTAGCAGCAGAGCTCAGTCCTCGAGTTGTATTGCAGATTATGACAACTTTTTTAACGGTGTGTGCAAAGTGCCTCTGTGTGTTATATGTTTGGATGGACCAGTTTGCCGCTAGAACTGGTTCGTTGGACGTTTGTGTTGTTGACACTATAGCCACGACGTGCCTCTCTTTCTCTCTCTATCTCTCTCGTGTCATTCGGACACCTATTTTGAATCATGTCGGTATAGAAGAACATCGGTATTACTTAGCTCTTGGCTGTAGCTTTTGCACTATTACGGCCGACCAGGTAGTAGGTCATAAGTTGGCCTTTTCCCTTCACGGTGACCAAACCTCGCTGCTCAAACTCGAACCCAAACGTCTCGAGGATGGCCTTGGTCTCTTTGACGACTTGAATGTAGCCGGCTTTGCCGGTCGACTCCATACGCGATGCGACGTTCACGGTGTTGCCCCAGATGTCGAAGTGAGGCTTGCGTGCTCCGATAACGCCCGCAGTGATGGGGCCCTGGTTGATGCCCATCTTGAGCACGAAGTTGTTGAAGCTCTCCTTGTTGATCGTGTTCAGCGTGTCTTTGAGGGCGAGAGCGAACTCGGTCAGCCGAGCCAGATGCTCCCAGCCGCCGCCTTCGCCGGCCTCGTCGGATCCGTACAGTCCGCTGGCTGCCATATACGTCGAGCCTATCGTTTTGATTTTGTAGATGCCGCGAAAGCGCGGCTGCTCGAGCAGCGCGTCGTAGTCGCTGATCACCTCGTTGAGGAAGCGCAGACACTCGAGGCCCTGGTTGTTGACGTCGTCCTCCGTGTAGAAGTCGCTGAAGTTCGGCATGGCGGCGAACAGAACGCCGACCGCCTCGTAGCTCTGCGAGTAGAGCTCCTCGTCGGACTTGCGCGCGCCGAGGAAGTGTTTGGCGACGTGCGGCGGCAAGATGTTGTAGATGAGCGCCTCGTTCTTCTGCCGCATATCGGCGACGCGCTGCTTCTGAGTGTCGACTTCGCGCCGCCACAGAAAGAGACGGCGGGTCGTGTACTCGAGGTGGCGGCAGCAGATCACGAGCGAGATGCCGACCACCGCCAGGTAGATGCACAGTAGGCTGCCGTGCCCCAGCGGCAGGTCGAACGGCACGTTGGCGGCCGCCATGGAGGCGCCGGCGATGCCCCCGGCGTCGCCCGTGTCGACGAGACTCACGACGGTCGCGGCCAGCCCGAGGACGTCCGGAGGCACCGTGGCGCCGGCCGAACTCGCCGCCCCCGCGCCAGCAGGCACAGCTCCACCACCGCCGCCATATGCGCGGCTGTCGAACGCTTCGAACGAGGCCCTCAGCACCGTGAGGTTGAGTAGGCACTGCGCCAGCACGATCGCCGACACGAACAGCAGCTTGATGAGGTAGCTGACGTGCGTCAGCAGCGTGACGGCCGTCAGCCCGGTGATGGCCATCTGTGTGGCGTACGCGGGGAACGGCACCACGCCGCCCTGCGGCTGCGTGAGCGTTGTCCACGCAGCCGGCTGCTCGGATGGGTCGCCATTTGCTCCATTGCCGGCCATGGCAATGGAAGACAGCTCCTCATCCACTGAGTTCGGCTGAAGCACCGCGATCACCTGCGTTTCGATTCGAGGTACAAGCGCGTCGGATCGAGCAACGCCAGAGCGCAACAATTAGATTTTCACATAGGTTGTGTGTAGCAGGTGGACGGGGCAAACTCAAGGAGACAACTACCCTAAACAAACGATATCTATCTAACAATCGAAATCTGTGAGTTCAAAGTTAAACTATCTTACTAGACTCCCATTTCGCTGGCTGTTCGGTAAGTAAACGCATGTGTTATTTCACTTGCTACTATTCATTGTTTACTTTGCCGTTACCAAGTATTTCCAATCTTACTAGAAATATGCGTTTGTCTTTTTAATCTGAGAACACTTTACAGGTCCCTAGAGATGGATAAGACGACAGGCATTGCAGCATAGAGTGACCATTACGAGAGCGTTTAGTAATTGTTGAATTCTATGGCATTGTCATTAAACGGCGCTGCCCGCACAAAGACACGCAATTAACGCAAAACGAGCCAGACTTGCTGTTAAGAGGCTTAGCGTTTGCGATTCGGCAGTTCGTGTTGGCGAAGTCCTACAAACCGTTGTCGCGACGTGCAGAACCATCCAGAGCAGAACAATAACGAGTACGATGGCGAATCTTGCCGATGACTTTGCTTGGACGGCGGAAGACATCGCTGTAACGGTCTTTGGCGCCGATTTGACCAGCAGTGGCGTGACGCACACCCCGGTGAGAACCGTGAGCATCACGAAACCCCCAGCGTACACGCCATAAGACAACGGAGAGCTGCAAAACATCAACAACAAGAACGGAGCGATCCCAAGACGCGGTTACGACGTTATGTGAGTATGTAGAATGTGAACTCCTATATGTACACATTTAGGAAAGTATTTGTATTACCTATAAGATTATTATACCTGAATTGAATGATAAAAATACGTGAATATCATAAATATGTATATACACAAAACAGAAATCAACAAGCAAGGTTTGCGCTTGCCAAAGATTGCCAAATAAGGGTCTCTCTTTCCACACGTCTAAGTGTAAGCTACAGTTAGCTATATATATATATATATATATATATATATATATATATATATATATATATATATATATATATATATATATATATATATATATATATATATATATATATATTTGCGACAAATTCAGGGTAATCCAGTCAACGTACTGATCTCATACGTAGGGTCTGTGAATTGTTTGATTACGTATATGATACGGCTAGAACGATGGTAATTGCTGGAGATTTTAACCTTTCAAGAATAGAGTGGTCAAAGACAATTGTAGATTTTAACGGTTAAGTAGCAGTTTTTGTAAATTTGTGTATATTAAATGGCCCATTCCAACGTGTAGATGAAGTTACGCGTCCGTCAACACATGGTGCTGATGCCAGTGATGGAAATAGCGGCACTTTTATTGACCGTATTTTAACAACTGACCCTAACAATGTCGATGACATTATATTAACTGAAACCCTAGTCAGATCTGGTCATAACGCTCTCACATCCCGAGGTTCCATTTAAAGCGGATGTTGCAATCAATGCCACTTCAACTTTTGAGGGGTAACTACCGGGCCATTGAATTCGGGTTGTGCTAAAACACCGACTGAAGTTACTTTCATATTGTTATACTGTAGATCAAATATTCAGTTTGTACATACATTATTAACACACTCTTTGATGAGTTTGTGTCAAAACGCAGTGGCATGCCAAATAATTGCATTTTAAGGAAACGCGTTTGTAATCTCGAATGAGAATAGAAACCATATGTCATTAAATCTTGTCTCTGAAAATATGAAGCGACGTAGTAATAACTAATGACTCGAAAGAGGCATAATAGAACAATGAGATAAAAAAGGATCTCCTCTCAAAATGCAGCCCGACCATAAGGCCATTCGTTCATAGGGAGAACCTTATTGAAATATAGATAACTTCCGACCTGTTGCACAATCATCCAGAACATTAAAAATATCTGCAAAACCTTTTATGAATCACATATTTCAATACCTTGAACAAAATGTTCCATCAGACGAGATGACCATGGTTTTACAAACGTCAACAGCAACCTAATTTGTCGAAATGGTTCAAGACTGGGCCATGTATATTAATAACAGAAAATCATTTGATTATATACATTTGGATTGCTTCAAAACGTTTAAAAAAGAGGTCAGCCCTAGTATACTGTAACGCAACTCTTTTTAAGAAAATACGCGAGTACACACTTGAAAATGAGGTGATTATACACATTGCAAATTCTATCTAAGACTTTGGCATTACCGTGACTCCGGAATTTTAATGTTTGTATAACTAGCACTATCCAATCCATATTTTTATTCAACACAATGTTCAGGTGCTTCAGCATAAAGAGCCACAATTTTATGCCCGTTCCGTAGTTAAATTCTACCAAAATTTACGCAAAGTAAGGCGACCATATCTAAGCATATCGAGGCTAATGGGGATGTTTATTCTAAAATTTTACGCAGGGTATCAGGATGTTGTAATGTTGATAGCAACTACCTAGTCTCGCAGAGACAGGCAAAATTGTATGAAAAGGTTTTAATGTGCATTTTTGTGCTATTTTAAAATGCACATGAATTAACACGTTGCGTTTTTTTTAGAAGAACCTCAGAAAGAATAATATAACTCCTGTCAAAACTGCAAGGTTAGAGAAAGAGTCCTTAATATAATCTGTTGGAGCATGACGTGAACGATTAGGACATGCGCTTGCACGAATTAAGAAACTTTAAGATGTACGTTCTGCGAATTTGTGTATGTTCTATATTGTTATAACTATGTTCCTCTTTTGATTGAATATAAAGGTGTTTTTAACTTGACTTGACTTAAAGACTATAGTGCTTAACGTCAGACAGGCAAGACGGCTTCCCAGCAGCCATGCAGGTCCGTCAAGTCTAGACAGATTCGCTGGAATCTAGAAGTAACAGAACTAGCTTCGAAATGTATAGCTGACACTACCTTATCCCGTAGTACGCGCAACTCAGGAGAGGCTGACGATGTAAACAACCGCTATGAACGCTCTGCCATTTTCAATATTCAGGGAGAGCTCCTACTACTCGGAACTTATGACTGGAGAGTCCACTAATATGCCAACCCCTTATAAAGGCGCTCCTCGTGAATCATGAATCCTGGTTTATGGAAACAAGAATTTGTCTCTGAGGCGAAAATAACCCCGGCACAAAGTCGAGCATTCTTAATGGTTAGAGATTAGGTAGCCACGTGAAGTGATTCTGAGAAGAGAGTACAGCGGTCACCGCCGAAAAGAGATAAAGATGACGACTGCATTTTTGTGGGTTCGTGGTTCCTCATATCATGACTCTAACAACGGCACGCAATATGCATAGTGTATTTTCCCAGTTTATCTCCATAACGAATATATATATATATATATATATATATATGATGTAAATTACGTTGTCTCATTTTATCCGCTCGTTCGCCTACCTGTTGAGAAGCATGAGGAAGACGATGCCGTTGCACAGCGTAATCATTGGGAAGGCCGCCAGACTCACGCAGTTGGCCGAGTCGTTGACGGTCTTATACTGGCGTTCGAGATCTTCGTCGCGGAACGCCAACGTGACCGGGTACACGGAGCGTGCCAGCTGGACGCCGGTGTCGCGTGCCAACAGCTCGCGCTGAAGGCGTGCCCGGTACTCGGCGTCGCCAGCGCCCGCCGAATGGTCAATAGGCACTATACTCGTCGCCGTGTCAGACTTTGCACCGCCTGCGCCTCCGCTGGCGCGATTCGCAGCAGCTGCAGTGGCAGCAGCAGCAGCCGCCATCGCTCCCATGCCGCCCTGGGCATGATCGTCGAGTGTTCCCTCGGGATACTGTAACGGTTCGTGCACATTCATTATTAACGTATGAATTACTAATAATTATTAACATCTCTGATCTATAATGAGTCAGGGTCGCCGCTTCATCCCGTCACTGAGTGACTGCTGAACGTCCTGATAAGCTCAACGCGCATATGCATATACATGTAGATATACTACGGATGGTTAGGGGACATATATGCCGCCGTTCTGAGCGCCTCTGATATAAAAGCGTGACATGTGATATATATATATATATATATATATATATATATATATATATTAGCTTTCGATTGCAGGCAATAGAGGACGTCGAAAATAAGCTGGGTAATTACCCACGTACGTACGGTTAAAGGTCACCCGTACGCAGGCATTGACTCTACTAGAGTACCAAGCATGTTCGGTCTACTCACAGGTTTGAGCACTCGAGTGATGAAGTAGGTCTTGATACAAGCAAGCCGGATGGCTTCTTCCCTCGAAGCGCCATCCGCATTTGTCACCTCGAACTCGTCGTCCAAGAAGTTCAGCGTTGCCTAGGATCAGAGGTTACGCTAGCAGTGAACAAGTTTCTGTTCGGCTAGTGTCATGGACAAAGGAAGCCAATAATGCCATACTATTCAGCATTGTCCCGACGAGTTCCATTAAAGTACATTTGTAAGTCCATGTATGTACATTTTGGAATGCGTCATTCTATTTATTACGTTTTGGAATGTCAAACGGTACGCTTGACGGTTCATATCACTGAGGTCGCTCAAGGATCGCTAAATAGGAAGTCTGTATACACATATAAAGCAAAGGGTATCATCATCCATTGACAACTAAGTTAATTAAGGTATATCGAAGTATATCGTTTACTCTGCTAGATTATATGTATAGATTTGCTAGTAACAATGCCCACATAAAAATGCAACAATTTCGAACTAAGCCAAAGTTCCACAAAAGGCCCAAAGAGAGACTGAGACCTACTAGACCCTTAAACAAGTAACTTGGAGAGTAGTCCTACATAGGCAATACACCAAAAAAATATCTTCTCTGGCCCTCTGACCCCGTTCCGGGTGGTGTCGCCCACACAGGGGAGAGTCCGACCGTGGTTATATATATACGATATACACACATCTTTGCTAAGCCAATTCCGTCATTGAGTAAACCAGTGAAATTGTGCAGTACGGTGTAATTCATTGTTGTATATTTCTTATTGCCCAACTAAAGTGTTATAAAAAAAAAAAATATATATATATATATATATATATATATATATTTAAATGCCTGATGCTGCTTACCTCAGAAATGTGCACTCGGCCAGGCAAGCCGCCCGATTCCATCTTATTCGCCAGCACGACGTCCTGCAATTAGCGATATATCAGTGCAAATTAGAGACCTGTCGGTAGAAGTAACACGCGACTTAAAGCAATTTACTGCCTATTTTGCATTCTCCGTTTATATTTTAGTTGGTATTACATAGTGGCATACCTAGCAGAAATGAATTTGAAATATATGATTAAATAAATTTACGTTTTGCACTTTAACGAAGATACCCATCAAGTAGCAGGCGGCATGCTGTCCACATTTACTGTTTATGTGAACTAATAGTTGTTTGGCTCTCTCAAAGCCTTTCAGTTCACATAGCTTGACTTTAAAAACAAACCTAGATAAAATATACACATATATCATTAGATTTTCTTCTTACACATAAGAGTTCGCCTTAATGCATCAGTATAAGTGGAAACCAAAAAGCACCCTAAGTGTCAAGAAATGTTTTTGATTTAATGTGTACACTCTTAGAACACCCTCTATTGTTTGCCAACGTGTGCCTGTGTTTCATTTCTGTCGGTGCTTCCTCGTCCTGTGATGAGAGCAATCGAATTTTACCGACTTCATCTTTCGCACAAGCCTCGGCGGGCTGCAATGGATCGCGCACAAAATTGCAATCTACCCACAAATTTGCAATCTAATCCTCTAGAGTCTTTCCTCTATTTCGAGGCGCAACGATTTTCAGAGGGCGGACGAAGAATGCACCTGAAGTTAATTGAATTAGACGCATCAATCAAGTGGTACCTGCCAGTTGTTGAAGTTCTTCCTAGCGGATGCAACAAAGAAGCTATTATTGTCGGCAGCAGCAGCAGCAAGCAACAACCACGCTAATTTTCTACCAGGCCAATTTCAATCACTGTCAGTCCAAACTCCGCTGTGGCTGTCCTCGTAGTTCAATCAACCTTGTCAGGTGTCTTCGACAGAGTGTGGTACAGGCTGTCCAAGAGTCGCGTGTGGTACTTCCTTTTTTGTTTGCCTTCGTTTATATGAAGCTAGCGATTTATCCGTCTCTAGTATTAGTTAGAGAAAGAGCTGGTCGAGTAGCAGCATGTAGTACGCGTACATTCAACTGAGAGGACGATCACAATTAGGTCACAATAATTTTTCAACACGAAGGGCTAGAGCTTTGCTTGCTCGAACAATGCTGATAGGTGTCTGATCGGTGCTTCAAACAACTAGAACAACATATTTTTTTTTTTTTTTTACGCGTGCCCAGTATTCGTCACTGGGTCACCAAGTCACCGCATTTTGCGGCATTGCACCAAGTGCATTCATTAATACTGTCTCGAGCGAAGAATTCACGCCATACCGGATGTGCAAACACCAGTCACGTGTCATAGAACAACATATGACAACAGCCAAAACAACAGTATGCGTTCTCTTCTGTATATAGTGTGACTCGTATTCTAACTGACGGCGTCGGGAGACAGCAGCTTAAGTAAGTCCGAATGACACCACTACGGCACAAAGTTGGTATCCCTATAGCACACGGCCTGGACCACGACGACCACACTTAAACGTTGTCGTCCGAACGGGTCGTGTTGCTAAATTCGAATAGGTTTTGGCTTTTTTTAATATTTAATAGTATTTGGCATAATATGAATGAAGCATGAACGAAGCAGCTGTGATGTAGAAATGCTACGGTGAAACGTGAAAATATTTGGTGACGTTGGCTACGAGAGTTTGCCCTCTAAAAAGAGTCAAATTTTAACCCGTACAGTAGTGAGCGGTATTCTGTCAACTCTACTAGCCATAACCAACGGAGTTGCTTCACTAAGATCCTGACTAAGAACTAAGCTGAGTTAAGTGCTAAACAGGCATATGCGTGCATGCGTATAATGCATCCGCTCTGACAGGTCCGGTATTCGCCGCTCGCTTGTAGAGTAGATAGATAGATAGATAACCCATATTTTGGTGTACTAGACAAATAAGCTCAGGTTCAGCTGATGTTCACTGAGACCAGAACGCAAATGCATTGATTAAGACCAGCTGGTTGCGTACTACGAACCACCATTTAACAGTCGTCTTCGTCGGTGCAACAGCACCTTAGCACTTTAGTCATAGCCATAATTACAAAGGTGCAGCACAGTATTTAGTCGCAGCTAGCTGAATAAACAGGCCGTGAGTCTTCATTATCTTATTAGGGCGTGTGACTACACATCTACTGAGGGGCTGGCTACTATCACTTTTAACATGAATGTGAGGTGCACATTCTGAAACAAAGACAACATTTTTGGGATGATCTTAGCAATAAAAATGCTACTAGTATGATTATCAACAATTGTATTTGCTCCTCTTGTTAGGAGTATTGATGCTAGTATAATAACAGCCAGTATCTTAGCAATGATATAAACGAAAATGTTGCAATATGCTGTACTAAGGAGACAGGCGTACATAGTTCATGGAATATAAGTTGCAACACTGGAGCGCGCCTATTTTTTGCACTATTTTTTTTATTAGAATGGTGAAGACTGGATGACAAGACAGACAAAAGACTATGCGGACAAACGTGCATATATAAAATGAATATGATACTTAAATTGAGTCAAATAGTAATAATACCTGCATCGAACAGTTTCCTTTTTAGGGATTGTGCTGATGCAATACAGAGTGCAACGGCACAGTGGTATAGTGAGTACGTTCATAGTTCGATCCGACCGATACCTAATAATGTTCCTTGCCAAAAGAGCCAAAGTCCGGTTCTAGTTCGACGGCCGAGCCGTTATCGATCGCCTCGTCTCCGCAAGCGAGTGCTAATTTACAGCCGTGGTCATCAAAGATAGATCGAATGTAGTCTGGTGTTTTTTGAGATTGCCCGAGGCAGGTTCGCTTTCATCGGTTTCCCTTTTCCTCCTCCGACTTTCTCTTCATCTTCCTCATCTCGCTAATAGAGCGCTCGTTCTTTTCCATTTTGCTGACTACCGAGCGAAATAGAAGGATTGGCACTGGAAAGACGGAAAATGCCGGCGAGACGCCCTATGCACGATCGCCGTCGCCCGCCCGTTTTCTCTTTACCCTCTCGTTCCATCCATCCTGCTTGGTCAGATCTCGTTTGCTCAGCTTGCCGTGTTGCCACTCCGGCGGCACCAGCAATTGCCTTGGAATCGGCGGCCTCCACAAGATAAGATCGTTACGTCGGAAAACGGCTGCCATGCTTGGTTTCTATTAATGAACGGGTCATAGGTTTGCCGCGTAGTTATATATATATATATATATATGTATATATATGTATGTATATATGTATATATATATATTATATATATATGTATATATATATATATATATATATATATGTATATATATATATATATATATATATATATATATATATATATATATATATATATATATACATATATATACATATAATTCTATGTATGCCGCATACATGCACGAGTCTGCTCTTCGGGTGCTCTGGTCTTTCCTTGCTGGGCTGTCGCCTTATGAGAGGAGAGAGAATCGGCTCACCATACCTTTGAGTAGACGTCGAACTGCCACTGGCGTTGACCGAGCACCCCGGCGAGCACGGCTCCAGTGTGAATTCCGACCCGCATGTCCACTCCCGATTTTGTCTGCTCGCGAACAGACCTATGGAGTGCACAATTTACACACAGACAACATACAACGACAACAGTGAGATACAGGACTAGGTTAGCTCGGTTCAGTAGAGAGCGCAATTTATGTATATATATATATATATATACCATATGTATATATATATATATATATATATATATGGTAAACATAAATCGCAGAGTTTATCATCTGTTTAGATGTGTATTAGAATTATCTACGAATTAATGCAAAACCAAACTTAAACAACAGATTTGTTTAATTTAGCCGGGTACATTAAAAACATGTGTGTTTGGATGAGTTTTTTAGCATTAAATTAAAACATAAATACAAAAATCTACTAAACACCGTTATATAATATAAAGGATGTTGACACACTCACAAGAGCGGGCAGACATGGGCGATAGCCTTTTCTGCATAATGCCCTGAATAGCTACAATTGTTTGAATGTGTGTAATTATGAAAATTTCAAGCTCACTGAAGAATTGTTGAACTAAAATAAATTTGCCGTTCGGAAGAAACGGTCCCATCAAAAAAAATATATACATATATATACATACATACGTATACTGAAGAGCAATACATGAGTTAGATTCAAACGTCCCCACGACATTGAGCCCGAGAAATCAACTAGACGCAATGGCTTTGACACCTTTGTGATATTTAATCTTAAGTGACATGTATATGTCGACACCTGGAACCTATAAGGGCATAAAGAGTGTGTAAGATGCGTCCCCAATTGTTAGCGATGCACAGCGTAACTTTGGGTATTGGGCTGCAAGTAGTGGCAGCGTGGTCTAGTGGGCTAATGTGCTATTATCTTATCTTTGTTGTTGACCGACTTTTTTTACGACTAACCATACCGTGGACAGCTGCTGCCCCAAATAAATTTTGGAAAAACCCTAAATATCTCAACATGTCTAGCCATGTTACCATGGGCGGTCATTCTAATTATTTGCAAATCAGATTTGCAATGTTAAAAAGAAACATGTTTTACACAAATTAAAGGAACTTTCCTAAACTAATTAAAATAAATAATTCCATTACCAAGTCCATAACACATCTTCACACGCAAGCAATGGCTGTATAATATTTAGATGTTCTCAATATGTGTATATTGTATCTGGATAAGTGGAGTACAAGCACCTTATTTACCATACTCGTATATGCATCTACACACATACATACACGTACGGAGCGTAGAACGGTAGCATTCTTAGCGTCATTGTCATTCATGTTGCCTCTCGATAGCAGTGCCCACGCACGCAATAAGATCACAAGCTTAGAAACCATTGTCTGCCTTTCATTATGTAGCTGCGTGTTGCCTTTTCCGGCGACAGAGAGAGAGAGAGAGAGATGTTGACAAAACAACTGCATCGCCCACTCTCTTCCCTAGTTCCTCTAATCCTTCCCCGAGACCAGGAATGCTGCGAAAATGCTGACAGGTATTGGACGGACCAAACAGCAGGACCAGAACAAGACGACCCAGCTAAACATCGCTTACCACTAACTAGTAATGAGTCTAGTACGCGTCGGACGAAATACACTACTCGTGTGGCTAGTAACGTTGTCGTCAAGAACCGCATTTTGTTTCTTCCGGGACAGCACGGCGACCCGTTGCCAACCGTGCATTCGCATCGGAGTGCTCCCGATTATCGTATACATTCGCCGTTCATTCGCTTTGGGGGTGCACTAAAACACGGAACCTGAGCAGAAGCAGCAGCAGCAGGTGCAGCAGCAGGTGCAGAAGTAGAAGCAGGACTAGGGTCCACAACCCGTTTGACCAGTGGGAACTGCACGCGGTTTCGATGCCGAATCTCACCCCATTCTCAGAATCGTCGCGTTTTTGGGCGCTTTTCGTGCTCTCTGCACCGCTCGAGTGGAGAGTTAAGTGCAAATTGAATTGGCCTGCCACGAGCAGTCTCGATCTAGTCTAGCGAACTACTCTAGTTCGACCAGTCTAGCGGCGGTGCTGTCGTGCGGCCGATTGCTGTCTAGCTACAACATATCGACTACTCAAATCACTTAGATTCGAAAGAAACTGCCACTCGGAGCGAACTCTGAACTTAGCAGGAAACGCAGACGGCCAACGAAGATGGCCAGACAGGACTTCCGCCGCGCGAATCGGCATGCGGAAGACCTCTCTTAAGGATATACCGCATCTACGTGTGTGCGTAGATGAACTATAGTGGTGGTGAAAGTCGTGTCGAATTGCCGAGATGCGCTATCTGTTTTTTGCATATTTCACTTGCTGTTGCATACATTTATATACCCGTCCAGTGTATATGAATGAATTCGTATGCGATATATATATATATATATATATATATATATATATTGTTTTTTTTATGGGACTACCTGTTCCGGACGGCAAATGTATTTTAAAATTTAAGAATTCCTTTAACAATTCAAGAATTGTAACGATTGAGGGCATTTTGCAGAAAAAGCTACTGTCCGTGTCTGATATATATATATATATATATATACCTACGTATTCATGGTGCCGTCGCCGGCTGCAGTTATATACGCGTGCATATTGGGTATTGGCTGAATACTGAAAAGGCCTCCGCGTTCCGACGGTCTATGTGATCGATTCACGTTGAAAGGTTGGCCGAGAGCGGATCGTTTCACCCCATCGCCTAACATAGGCGTCTCCGCTATGCAACCTCGCCTGTCGAATCCGGCCCGCCTTGCGCTGACAGTCGCGCGGCCCACTGGATGGACGGGCCAGATAGAGCCCAGGCGTAAGGTTATTGTGGAAGGAACGTTCTGACGGCCCTCCTTTTGCACCATGTTATCAGTAAGGGCAACCGCATCTCTCCGCCATGTCTTTGCTTCTCTTCCCCCCCCGTTCTCCCTCTCGCTCTCTCTCTCTCTCTCCCTCCCTTCCTTGCATTGTTGGCCCATCGGAGCCCCGTTTAAGTCTTCAACCGCGAAAAAAAAACGCCTATCTATTGTTGACAAGCCAGTTTGCTTGAAAACATTCAAATCATACACACGAACACGGCGCATATGGCCAGCCGGCTGCTGACGAAACGTCAACTAGCGATGAAACCCGGCCGAATATGTGTATGACATTGATGTAACGATGAAGGCCCGGCCAGTCCCGCTTCCAGCTGCCACAATGCATCCTCTTGCGTCTATAGGACTAGTCGACTAGAGACAATCTGCAGACTGTGGCCTAATTAACAGATTTAGACCCCCCCCCCTCAGTGCAAATTAATTCGTTCCAGGCAACAGTGTCTCACAAACTGGTGGTTTTGGTATACAAGCTTAGGGCGCTCCTGGGTACTTAGCCTTTCTCCACGACGAATCGCGTCGATGTACTTAGCGCATCATTATTCAACACTCCTGTAGGCGTAAATAGTAAATATTATAAGAAGACAGGCGCTCATGGGGCATACTTAATTAGATTCAGCTACGATGGTTTTGTCCTGTTAAGATTATTTTCTATTGGAACAAACAATCAAGGGTTTACATCAAACAATGTCGATCAATACTCGAGAGTTGACAATAAAATATTCTATCGAAGCTTAAGACCGTTCAACTGTAACTATCGAGTAAAATTCAAGAGTTTATGTGTGCCAAACACTCATATTTTGTTAGCTTTGTATTCCTTATTAAGGTTAAGCTTATCATTATTGTGCATTCGTGATAAATGCCATTGCATTCTGCCATTACACAGCTGAAGGAAGAGTTCAAGAAAGAAACAATTTGAGTTCACAAACAAATTTCTCTTTTTCAAATCAAACAAAACGTTTTGACTCTAAACGCTTGAAACAAATCACCGCTTCTACCAGAACACTACGGGAACTGCAGCGATAAGATTTTTTACACACATTAGTTAAAGCCACTCTAGTCAGTGGTTTCCGCACTGCCCAAGCAATTTGTAGATTGTGCTTTTGCAGAGGTGTTTTGTGAAGTGCGCCTATATATGTGAAAGTCATAAGGTACCGTACCGAGACGTGCCCCGCGCGAGCTAATAGTCGATTTATCGCTAAATGCTGGTGTTACCCATTTGCCTCGCCAGCGATAGAGGAGTCGTTCAATTCAATAAATGTCTAGTACGCCAAACGCACTGGCTACGATCTCAACCATTTCCGCAAACGTAAACAATTTTTTTGCCATACTGTTTTTGTCGGCGGCCCGAGGCCAAAGAACCGGGATGGTCTGACTCGTCGGTTCATTATGCCGTTTTCCCTTCCTCGCTCTTTCTCTATCTGCCCCAATAATGGATATTTTTGCTGCGTAAACGAAGACAAGATGGCCTCGTTGTTGTGAAATGCAGGAAAGCCGCTATTGTCATGCAACGTATGTCCCGGCGAACAGTACCTGTGACTGGACGCGTAACGGCCGGTAGCGTGGATCTCGGCAAGCGTCATAAATCGTGCAAATTGAGGCGCCATGAAGCTGGCAGGAGTTCTGCGCAGCTGACCTTTGTCAATGCTAGCAGATGAATGCCTGATGGGAGATGTCTTACCGCCGATCTCGTCCGTTAGGAAAGAGCATTGGAGACGTGGTCTTGGAAGCTGCTTGAGCGCAATACCCCGCTGATCGCTGGTAGACGGGATTGGTCGCAGATTTGGTCCCCCGATATAAAGACGATCTATTTGTTGTGCTCGAACATGTTAGCAGTGTATATGTACCATATTAGAAAAAAAACGACACACTTGAGTTCTTTGTTTGGTTTTTTGGACTTTTGGACTGAATTCCATTAGCGTCCGCGACTCTACTGGAAGAGAGCATCTTCTAATTATTCGTCTGTCTATGTGTGTGTCATCAGGACGCACGCCTTGGCTTACAAGCCGGTACCTACTATACCCGATATCCATCAGACTGCACTAGTGGCAACTTCTACAATTATACCTACTCGAGTGCGACGCTGCGTTTTGGGTGTTTGCATGTTAAACTGTCGCCTCTACGAAGAAGAAGGGGGGGCCCCACATGAGCAAGGGCGTCGTTTCCAGCTACAGCCGTCGTCGTAAGATGCAACTGGCAGCAGACCGGATGTGTGTGTGTGTGTCGTCTGCTACAAAACAACATTAACATCAAGAACAACATCAACAGCACACACAGAATTAAAACAAAAATTCAACAGGCGACAATGACGCTGCAGCGGTCGGTGGTTGCTCGTCGTGGCGACGAGTTGAAAATCCCCTCCCTGCAGCAAGAACGGCACCAGTAAACACAGCATCGGGGGGGGGGAACGGCCAAATGGAAAACGACTGGCTAGGACAGGCCAGCCATGACGCCTGCTAGGCGTGCCGACGACGTCGGAACTGAACTAGAAGAATCGAGGGAAAATGCACAACAGCCCGGCCTCGTAAGGAGAACAATCGACCGAAACATCGTCCTCCGACGGGCCGACCCACCGTTCGCGCTCTTACAAAGCCAGTTTCGCCTCAACTGCCACGGCGATCGAAACCACCAAGCTCTGCGAACTCTGTAACGCGAGGAGCGCAGTCCCAGGATACGGCTAGGCGTAGCTATGCCAAAGCTGGCCGAGACAATGGAAAAGAAAAGGAGCGGGAAGAGGAGCAAGAGGAAGATGCAGAAGAAGAAGAAGAAGACGAAGAAGAATAAAAAGAAGGAAAAAAAGAAATCGGCGAAGAAATAGAAAAGGATGCAGTGCAATTGTGCAATCAAAGTGGAACCCCACGCCCCCCTCCCGGTCGTGAGTCTGGCTCGGTCCCGTAGCATCTTCGCTGACATGGCGATCGATTCGGCAGCTTCTCGAAAGTTTCTCGGACAATACGCGCACCTTGCGCGCGAGTTGCCGAGAGTCCAAATTGTAAGCGATCCGCCATGGTCTCGTCGTGCTGCTCGCATCGCGTGGGCACCAGGCCATGCCACATCGCATTGCTGCCACTGGCATCGGAATCTTTTTGTTTTCTCGACTTACAAAAAAGCTCGACAAACGTACGAAAAGATATGAACGTACAAATCGACATACCGCGTCGCTGCAGAGAGAGAGAGAGAGAGGGGGGGCGCCTTACAGATGCCTGAAAATGATCCGGTGCTCTTGGGGTTTAGTGTTGCCGGAATACCACACGAAATTGGTTGAAGGAGATGCTATTCCAAATCGAGTGTTTTTTTTAAATGAGCTTTTTAAATGGCCTCGAATGAAAATTCTGCTATGTATGTCCGTATAAATGATATATATATATATATATATATATATATATAAGGGCAGTTAATTCTAGGGTCTTCGATAAAATGCCCTCATGCATGGTTCTTGCTATATGAATTCTGTCAAAGTAAACAGCAGGAAATACCACTTGCGGGCAATTTTGTACGAGTTCAAAAAGCTTACTTCTTCAAGAACTGTCTGGAATATTTTCAGCGTATTCGGCGAGAATAGGAGACCGCAGAACATTTTAGACTTCGTGCTACAGTTTGCTCGCCAATTTCTGTTTCGACAGGTTAAGCTTTATGGATGACCCCCCCCCCCCTCTGTGTTTGGTAGGATAAACATGATGGAACACGGCATAGACATAGGTGTCTACTGTGATCAGCTCAGAGTTTTTGCCGCCCTTCAGTGGGGAAGAGTTACAGGTTCGTGAATAGAAAGGGCGTTATCTTCACCATGAACAGTAAAAACACACGTAGAAACATTCGTTGAGATGCAAAAACCTGAATTATTTGTTTTGGGAATCGATAGTCTGATTTAGAGGAAAGGTGGGAGGGTCGGGGCTTTAAAAATCTGCAGTTACCTTCTCTCCAACCCAATATTATTTGCCATTTTCTAGCTGTCGCTGCTAAACAGTGCATGGCATATATTTTTGATCTCCTAGGCTACGTGCATATATGCAGGGGCAAACTTTGGCGAACTGCCTAAACGTATCTGGTATGCCTCTATGGGTCATGTCTGGTATCTAACGGAAGCGTCTGTTTCAACTAGAATTTAAACAAACACAGCCACGGTCTTACAAATGTATATAAACGGTGGTTTCAGATAAAACGGTGCGAAATGTTGACATCATTGAAGCTGCGATGCGTTATCACTGCGAAAGGTGTTCAACCAGCCGACATTCATTGTCGGAAGGTGTGCGCGCAGTAGGCTTCAAAAAAACCTCAGCGAAAGAATTGCGTATGGGATTAGCACAGCAACACTTGTATATATATATATATATATATATATATATATATATACATATACATATGCAAATATATATATATATATATATATATATACGGCACAACTACCGATCTCAAAAGGGGGTTTGGGAGTCCCGGATCCGCTCGTCTCTGCAGGGCCAGCGATAGTTTCCTCCCTTTTTCCGATCCGAGAGCAACGCCATCGCACTATTAGACGAGGCCGGCATCTGTCAGTACAAGAAACACCAGAGACGCCTATACGAAGAGCTAAAGATAGTTTGCAGGGACGCTCCGGATAACCCTTTAAGCCAACATGACTGGAGCACATTCTTATACGACGAAGCGTATAGCGGCTTACTCGCGGGCGCTATTAACGACTCCACAAAGGCTCGTCTTCGAGCGGTCGCCGCTAAAGGATCTGGAGCCCGGTTACATGCACTTCCAAGTGCCCCACTGGGCACCCTCCTGAACGAAGAAAAAACCCGAATCGGGGTGGGTCTTCGTCTCGGATGTGACCTAGTCTCCCCTCATCAGTGTAAATGTGGCCACCCCGTAGACGAATTAGCCCATTACGGGTTATCGTGCATCAGGAGTGCGGGACGGCGGGCCAGGCATGCCGGTATTAACAACAATTTCGGCCGAGCGCTTCGATCAAGTGGTTTCCCTTGCATTCTAGAGCCCTAGGCTCTCTCCGCCGACGATGGCAAGCGCCCGAATGGGATGACTCTTAGTCCCTAGAGGCAGGATGCTTGTCTAGGATGTCACTGTCACCGACTTATTAGCACCTTGAATCGTCGGTGGCGGGGCGATCTCGGCAGGCCACGCCGGTAATCTAGCCGAGACGAGGAATCTAGCCGACAAAATACGCCTCAATAGGTTACCCACATGAGTTTTAACCGCTAGCGTTCGAGACCTTGGGCGGACCCAGACAGCCTCACTCAGCAAACTTCTCCACAGTGTCGGCACGCAACTGAACCTCGCAACCGGAGACAAGAGAAGTGCGGCTTTCTTGAGACAGCGCCTCGACCTCGAAGTTCAACGCGGAAACGCGACGTCCGTCCGCGGCACGCTGCTGAAGATGTATTTTGATTTTCATTGGACGACTGCACCGGAATCGTTTTGTCGTTATATGTATATATATATATATATATATATATATATAACGACAAAACGATTCCGGTATAGTCGTCCAATGAAAATCAAAATACATTTTCGAAAGAAGTTTGGTGAAACCGTACCTTTTTGTGGTTGTTGTTGTTGTCGTTGCTACTATTACTATTGAATTGTTGTTTATTTAAAGCAATGATACGACAGTTACGACTTCGCTTTATATGCGTAATATAAAAACAACCTCCTTAAAAAATGTTTTTAATTCTAGAGCCTTACGTATTTAGTACGTCGTAGTAGTAGTAGTAGTAGAGTCCTTCGTGTTTTCAACTAGGTCTTATTGGGGCTAGTAGCAATCAACGACGTTACCGGTTTAAATAGACATTCATCAAACTAGACAAATGTTTGCGTCTGTACAACGTTACATTATCTAAACAGGCTTACGGTTTACACTCGCATATATCTCAGCATTAAGGATCTGCGGTGCGGCTGAGACTTCGGAGAGATGGTGCCTTAAAGATCCGATCGTAACGCAAACGCGTCCAGGGATAAACGCATTTGGTCGAAAAAATACCACGTTAATGAACTGCATTCTCACTTAAACTATGTACTGTAAACTTGTGTAAAACAGAAAGCGTTTATACTATATATTTTATATTACTAAAACGTAGTACACAATAGGCTCATAAAGATATTGACAACAGAAGTACAAGAGTTAACTTAGAGATATTACAAGTTACGCCAGTCTGCTCACTGGTTGTAAAATATATTGGAAAATAAGTTCATAGAAGCCGTGCTCAATCCATTTTGTGTCGACTCGACCTTTAGAACCGTGATGAATATACGTATATGTTAGAGAATGCTTTTTCTATACGCGCACTATTGTAAACCAACCATCGGTTATTATGTATGATTAGTTATATCGGAGTCGCCGCAAAAAAAAAACTGTGGGCAGCACAAGATGAAATAGAAATCATGTGGAATACACTGGGCATGTACAACCTTTAGCAGATAATAATTGTTAAGTATAGTTACCTCATGAGTTTGTCACATTTTAATTATCATCATAATAATCAGATAATAATCATGAACATGTTAGTGACCGAGTGCTTTGCTTGGGATTGCCCCGTCTGCATCGCACGGTAAAGCTATGTTGCAATATCGTCAAGCTTTGTTATAGCTATCAAGTAAGCAACATTGCGCTCGACCAAAACTACCTTTAATATACGCTGCTGTGGTGGTTACTCGTCATTTCCCCTTGGTGCGTACGATATAGGCGCCTCAACGGCAACACCGCCTCCTACAAGTGCTCAGTCGCTGAGTCTCACTTTTGATGCTACTCGTTAACATGTCAGCCAGGTATTTTCAGTGAAAATATTGCAGATTATGTTTACTGTTCTTGCTGCCGTAATTATTATAATTATAATTGTAGGAATTATTTGTGATTTAATTAGTATTCGATATTTAACTACTTATGTTTTCGTTGTTGCTGTTCTTCGTCGTCGCCACTGCAGCAGCAGCTGCAGCAGCAGTTGTCCATGAATTCAATTCGATTCAATTCAAATGCACTTTCATGTTGTCAAACATGGGGGGATGAAGGTAAAACAGAGATTGCTATTTGGCGGCGCGTTTCGCCAGACTTTCGCTACGCTTGGTAGATAGATGACACAACGAACGAAGCAGCAAACGACGACTGAAGCCGAAACAAAGTTTTCCTAACCGAAGTACGAAGAAGACCAAACAGACCCGAGGGCGTGGTGAATACTCGGAGTCGTCAAGGTTGTGTGTGCTGCTTTGTACTGAGTGCGCTGCACACCCGTTCAGCCACATGTACAAGCCGCCGTGTGAATGTACAAACATTTCCTTCATCTGTACGAATCTGTGTGCGAATCTGTGTCCCAAGTGGGCACTTGATTCGCGAGCAACACCGCTGAATTCGCTCCGTGCAATCCCGTGCCGACAGCAAAAAGATACGTGCCGCCACGTGGAAAGACAGTGGCAAACAGCCATTGACGCTTGGTTAGGTCGAATCCCACGTGCGCATAGATATTGGTCGCTGGTAGTAGAGGAGGCGGTGACGGTGTCATGAAAGGTGAAGGTCGACCGGGATGACGCTCGTCCTCTCGATATCTGTGTTTCTGTTCCGCACAGTCAATGAGATTGCCAGATCTACAAGGTGTCTCACAAGCGACGGCACAGCATCTCTTGACGAAGGCACGATGAAGCGACCAGCGCCGCGAGTAGTCGCTTTTTAGCCAGGGAGGTTGCTTTAGGCCATCAACCGTTCCCTGCAGGCTTGAAATCGCCTCGAGGCAGCCTTCAATGCTCCGAGGGCGGGACATGTCGAGATATCCAGAGTTTCCTTAACAGGCCTTGTAGCCGCTTTTTGACTCTCAGTGGTAGAGTTTATAACTTATTTATTCTCAATGAGCATCGCTCAAATAACAAAAAATCGATTCAAACGGATATCGAACCGGCAGCACCCCAGTAGATGACAACCATGCTAGCGCACCAGCCCGCCTAGACTACGCCGCCAGAGTTGCCGCGATTTCTAACCGTGCACGGGCAGGATCGACAGGGAAGGTTTCATAACTACTCATTTTGCTATCCAAGGCTTCTGCTGCAAGAGGTAATTGTTGTCGCTGTCGTCACCAATCTTCGAGCCCGCGGACTGTGCGCGGACAAATGGTAAAGTTTAACTTCTTAGCACGTAGCGTTTCCCGTCGCCGTCCGACAAACATGGCATGTTGATGTACACACGACACCACGTGCCCGCTTTACACCTTTTTTAGGGCGAAAGCTTTCCGGAAAACAATGCGAGCGAGATAGAGCGGGAAAGAGAAAAATAAATAAAGCTGAAGAGAAGCTGAGGAGAAAGTGTTGGGTTGTCTCGTTCATAGTTCTGTTTAGCGCACTTTTTTTGCACTTCCGTGTCGGCTTCCATGCCTGCATAAGGACAGGATTTGCTCTCCCGGCGGTATCTGGCCCTGTCATGCAGCGGGCATTCTGACCACGTCGGCGTAGTTTAGGCCGACGTACGTAGGCCTATCAACCGCATGCAAGTACTGAGGCCCGTCGTTTCCTCGACCGAGCTCGTCTCTCTCGTGTCTCACGTATGTGGTTCGTGGGCCGCGGGTGAGTCCATCTGGAAGAGAAGGACTTTAGCCACCCGCAAAGCCACCGAACACTCTCTACGGACGGCTAGCGCCTCGCATTCGGAGGCCATTACGCGTTTCTATGTCCTACCTAAAAAATGAGCAGCGTACCGCGGCGTAATCGCTAATGACACAAGTTAATGATCGGCCTCAGAGAACGAGCTATATATACACACATATAAATATATATATATATATATATATCCGGAGGGTGCTGACTGCAACGGTTGTCCAACCTTATGAGTACGACATTTAGACAAATAATTTCTGCATTATTGTTTACTACTACTACTACTATACAAGAACATCTTTTTCGGGCTGACCCCAGCTAAGATTTAACGTATGACGTATGACACGGTTTACTACTACTGCTACTATACCACTACGTAAGTCGGCAAATGTAACAAATGCATAATTGACATTATGAATAGGTTGCACGAGTTGTATATAGGGGGGGGGGGTCAAAATATGTCCCCCTCCTATACGCAAACTATATGATGGACTCTGTCCACTCGTCTACATGCCTACAGCATGAATACGGCATCGGGCTTTATATGCGCTTAAAAAACAACTCAGGGCGTTTGCTGCTGCTGCTGTTGCCGCCGCTCGCAATCATGTCGCATCATTGTCATTTTCGCCGAGAAGATTCGTCGTCCTTCATTAAGCTCCGACGTTCTAAGTCGTGACCTTGAGAGTTTCATGCACAGGCGGAGCTCAGAGTCGGGTCTTGGAGATCAATTGTGCAGGTCGCTGTCATTCAGGGGAGCGACTCATTACGAACTGTCCATCGCGTCGAATCGCGCGAGGCTCACTGACCAGTGACTCGGCAGTAAAAAAAACTCGTATTTCCTTCTTCTGTGTCGCCGCGCTCTGCTTAGGCTTAAGGCGGTTGGCTCCCAACCAATGCGCTTCCAGGTCGCTTCCCGCTCCGTCGCCGGTCTCTGGGAACTCTCACGATTTGCGGAACTTGTTTATGCAGATTATCTATCGTACACAGTCGTCATCGTCGCTGTGAAGTCATGGTAGTGGAAATGATAAAAGTGCAATCTTAAGGCACGATTAGACTGAAAACCATCTAATATATATATATATATATATATATAACGGAGGAGTATGAAAAGCTCCTTTGTAGCACCGCCAAACAGATAATACCAGAACTGATCGATTACTATCTTATATGTGTTTATAGGTCACCATAACGGACTGTCCGTCAAATTGTACAGGGCATATATGACTGCATGGAGACCTAATTGATTATAAGGGGAGATTTTCACTGTGACTTGACAAAAGAACGTGCCAGGCAAGAGAGTTTTAAAAATGCGGTCAACAAACTTGAATTATGCGTTCATAGTAAATATAATGACCCAATTTATTATAGTTGGAACGAATACAGTGCAGTTAGCATTTTTTTATCATCGATACTACAGATGATTGAGGTTATTTTTGATCTTACTGCGATATCAGCGGCACACCGTAAGCACTCTCAAGTGAAGCTCAAGTTACATCAAAGACAAGGAAAGACCACACCTACAATAAATCGACTCTCTCGCTCACTCGACGCCCATATACTAGACACCCATATATTGGACGTCCATATACAAGCACTACAATGGCCTACGGCACAGATGATAGCAATCATATTAAAACACAAGATAACTAAATGGCCTCTCTATATAGCTGCAACAAACCAAGTAACGTGACTCTGCAGAAGCACAAGTCGTGCGCTTCGACAAGAAGTATCGTCAAATAAAGCGAGTGATATGTCTGTACAAACCCACAACGCCAACTGCACTTCTACCGTTTGCTGAATTAAAACGAATATGCACTGCGTTGCTGAAATAGCCACTGCGTTGCTGGAACTACAACGCATTAGGCTAATCTCGACAAGCGTGCGGAAACTATGGCTGCTTCTTCCAAGGAGATGCCAGTACCTTCAAACCCGCTGATAAATAACGAAGAGTGGGTAGCCTACTTCACAAACTTATTAACGAGAAACGTATGTCATATTGCCAGATCAATACATTTTCGAAAAGAGTCCGGTATAGTTCCATAAAGTAAAATCAATAACTTTTAAAAAGTTACTGATTTTACTATATGGAAGAAGTCAAAGCCGCTATTATATCGAAACAAAACTGAAGCGAAGAATCAGTTGGCAGAACCTGATTGTATTGAAAGCTTTATTTAGCCTATATTTATGCGAAAGGAGGGATACAACATGTGTCCTTTACAAGATATTAACGTCGCTTAGCGTTGGTCAATTGTATTCTTGCGTAGAAGATAAAACCCCGGCAGAACAATTCGTTTTTTAAAAGAGGCAATCGACGTCAAATGCAAATGCATTTGTTTTAAACCATATATCACACCGCATTTCCAACAAAGAAAGTATATACGTTGTGTTTATTGATTTTTTAACTGCTTTAGAATGCCTCCCAAGGGAGACTTAGCTAGTCCATTTCTTTTTTTAATTATGATGTATTATGTATGTGACTGGGCTCGAAGATTTAGGGCAAAACCTTAAAATCCATTTTGACTTTTATGCCGAAGATTTAGTAATTTTAGCAAAAACTCTCGTAATCGTCTGCAGTTTCACCTCAATGAAAATGCTAAATGATGTGAAGGAAACAAACTCAGGTTTAATGCAGAAAATTCAAAGCTTTTACGTTTTAGCAGAAAAGAGTCATTCGCGGCCAAGAATCATCGTCTATTAGTATTTAGAAAACCACTCAAATTAGTTAGCCACTTTTCGTATCTAGGCGTCACACTAATCCCCATGCTCTTCTTAGCAGACATATTGAGGAGATACAAGCAAAAACTGCGTCTGCAATATTTTTATTTGGCAATAAGCATGATGTAGACGTAAAGACCGCTTTAAATTGATCTATATCAATGTACTCGCTGTAGCAACAAACTGTCTCTCTACAACTACACCTTCAGTCGAGCGATACAAAATATCTAGACAAGCTTAAAGTCTGCTATGGGTAAGCGTGTATATAAAACCTAGCTGTTTTAATGTTAAAGATTTATATATATATATATATATATTATATATATATATATATATATATATATATACATCGACAAGAGAATATAAACAGCCTTGTAGCAGCTATGGAATGCAAGTGTTAGAGCTGGTCTAGATTCTCACGGAGCATGAAATCCAATAATAGTTGCGTATTAGTAGTTGTAACATTAAACGTCTTTTTAATGTTTAGTGCAAATCTGAGAGAGAAAAAGAACAGAGACACGTCCGTCAGTAAGGTATAAGGTAAACGAATTCTTTGCTACAAAAGCAACATTCAAGTAGGATCAGCAGCTTGTATCCGTAAATATTATAAAGTAAATTATCACAACATTTGCGAGGCAGAGAGCTATACTTGTACTTATTAAAGAAACCTTCTTTCTCAAGGAATAACTGACGGAGGCTAATCTTTGATGGATCGGGAGGTGGAACGGTACCTTTGCGGCCGTAAGATTTGCGGAGTGGGCGGAATGACAGTGCACAGGCTTTAATATAACGGAACGGTACTAAAGGCCAAAGTTAACCTGAAGGTGTTATTGAGCGGCAACCTCAAATCCTGCGTAGACTGTTAAGGACCTTAGACGGGATGGCCACAAGCATGTCATAATAAAGGGTGGAGCTAAGGCCTAGAAAAGCTTTAAGTTAGTCGCGTGGTGCAACCGAGCGGAGACTCAAAGGCGAAAACACTAAAGCTTAAAACGACAGACTAGGTAAGACGGGAAAAGAATCCATAGAGGGTAGATTTTCGGTCGTTGTTGTGTACGCAAGGGCAGAAAATACTTAGCTAAGGCTTCTACAACGTGTAGGGTGTCCCGACCATAGTTTCAGTTTCATTCATAGTAACTCCTTTGACAGCTGGTGCCAGCTACGCATGTGCGTTATGCACTCCCAAAACCTCAAATTAAAAAGAAGAGAAAAATAGTAATTCGACGACTCTGTGGGAGTTTGAATTTGGCTAATATGCCTACTTTAGGCAGTAGCAATCTTTTGCTGGACACGGATTCGACACACCCTAGTCTGTTTCCGTAGAGGGCAAAGGCTGTCTTACTGAACTTGTAGAATCTGACCGCAAAGTAATAAACTGCTGTTGCCGTTACGACAAGATCGTTCATAGTACTGGAACAACAGTGACGAAAGCGATTAGGTCTATGGCGCTCCCGCCTGATAATCTCAATATGCGCATGGTGAGCAGTGCAGTTATATGGCAGCGAATCAGCTGACGCACCTGATTCTTCAGAATCTTGCATTCGTAGCCTATTATCATAGAGCTTCTTTGAATAAACAATCGATTACCCCACCAATCCATCCCTTCCCGCTCTAACGATATTCAGGCGGGTATCGCTATCGAGGTATTACACTGCATTAATGTGTTTCAGTAACAATGCCTTGGCAAATCGCATCAACCGTTATTACCGCTCTATATATAATATCATATATATATATATAGTATTAGTTCTGTTAGGGCTGAAGCTGACTAGACAAATGCAAGCAACGTACTGATTAACGCCGAAGACTCTCTGGTTAGCCTGTGTTGTGCTACTAGACCAGTGACAGTCTTTAACAAGCACCAATAAATCAACCGGGGTCCAAAGCCGAACAGAGCCACCTCGATCCTAATGAAGTGGCCCGACTGAACGCTACCAGCGGCTGAAGTGCACGTTGAAGCGGGTCGCCTTCAAAAGTAGGTACACGACAAAGGCGACCGTTGTGCCACGTGGCGCCTACAATGTACTCGAGCTTTGTCCTCATTCGCCTCAACTGAATCAATTAGAAACGAAGAGCTCTATCCTTTCCTATTATTCTCTCTGTTTCGCTATATCTCTCTCTACTCTCTGTTACTTTCTCGCTTTCTCTTTCTAGGTATCGTTTTCCGCTTCTTTAAGCATTATCATAAAGCAAGGAGTGCGTGGTTATAGACCAACTCGCGGCCATCCTTCAACACTACCTTTCTGTCTCCATATACATATAGTTGTATAGGCTGCCCACTCGAACACCCTAATGCCTTCAAGGAATTGGACATTGGCCCGGCGAAACAAGCAGCGAATGTAGGCGAAGCAGAAGTTGGTCGGTTGACCTTTGCTGCGATTCTGCTCTGGATTTTGATCCTTAAGATGACCTCCGCTGGTGGTGGCGAGAAACGACATGTCGCAGCAAGGCTAGCTAATGATAGCGCGCCCAAGCACGGACATTGTCACAATCAACACATCAACGTTTTTTGCAAGTTGTGATCTAGTTCCTACGTGCGTAAAACATTCCTACATAATGGCCAACACTGCGTTGTTCAACAAAAGTAAGTTCATTATATAAAAGTCTCTTCAAGACAAAATCATCTATATATTCTTTGCAACAATGACTACGGGCATATGCGGTTACATTTGCCAAGCTGGGTGGCCGATTAACAATGATGACCGATTGTTCTGGTGTTAGCCCTCAAGTGTATACTATACTTAGAAAACAGAAACTCGTTGTAGCAACTTGTCTGAGAGTAGCCTAGAAAGAATAAGTGGCAACATATTTTTGGATATGCGCCGTAGTGGGTAAGTGTTTCGTAGCAGTTTGAAAACAGCCATTACCGGCTGCAAACGGGTAAATCGTTTGAGATTTCGCTTTACTAAGATGCACCCGACAATCATTGTATGCATTTGCACAAGGGCGTACGATAAATATCATTCAATAGCAAATCTTTCAACAAGACGAAAATGCCGCTTAAAATAAAGAAAATTAAGTGATAATCACATACGTTCAATAATATACAAGTCAATAATGAAGTCACGAAACCTAAATAATGTAATATACAATAATAATATTTATATTTAAAACAAAAAATTAATTATTTAAAAATTAAAATTCACCCAAAATTAAGCATTACTAGAAAAAAATTATATTTATAACTTACATTAAAAATTTAAAATAATATTTGACCGAAGAAGTTTGATCGTCAGGTTTAAACTAATGCAATACCTTCAGCCAGTTGCTCCTTTAACCGTAAGCAAATCAAGTCTGCTCACTTACTTGAGCAGATCGTCTAGTTGGATGCTGGATGTGTTCGGGTCGTCTACGCCACATTGTGAATATCTAGCCCAGATGCAATTGCGTTTTTGCATTTTAGGTGCCTCTGCGCCAAGTCGCATGCATAAAAAACTAACAGACTATCAATAGTCGAAGGTTATGCATTAACACAAATAATGGTACTGTAGGAGTTCCAGGCTTGGAATACCTCTAGAATATTGCTTATAACCAATCTCGGTATAAATGGATACACGGGCCAAAGGAACATGATAAATCAGCGAAATAGATCAAAATAATCTCAGCTTTTGAGCAGATAGCATATGGATTGTCAATATGACGGCAATCGTTTCGAGTATCTCCAAAGAGCACCAAGCCGGTGGGCGCCGCTAGTTGCCTAGACACTCATCTCCCGCCTGATTTGATGTTCAGCCATCAGTTGAGCACGTAAACCGCAAACAAGACTACATCACTAGACTTTCTTGTTGGTTGCCAGGTTGGCTAGTTTGTGGAGCGTAGTGCTCGTGGTTCGATGTCGGCCATCTCTGATCAGTGGCAGTCAAACTCAAACAGAGAATGTTTTCGATTAGCAAATAGGCATTTCGACAGAAGGATGAGTTTCGCAACGTTGTCGATCCAGCAACTTTTAACTAAGTTCGCTTAGCATCATCACCATCACTTGGTTTGTCCATGCGCAAATGTACGATCGTGTTTGCGCGGTGAGCATATTCGGCCGACCGCAACAACAGCAACAACAACAACAATGATAGCGCCGACAGGGGCGGCGGCAACAACAACAACAACAACAAGAACAACAACAATGATAGCGCCGACAGGGGCGGCGGCAACAACAGCAACAACAACAGGCCCGATAGACGCAACAACATCGACAACAACGCGACGTATATTCTTGCTCTAAAGCGAAGACACCCGCAACACGCACACAGCAAAAGAGAGACAGACAGAAAATCACTCAAAGTAATTGGCTCAGCGAAATTCAAGACGGTTGCTGCGAAAACGCAGCTCGCATGTTTATTTCGAACGCGACAGCCCCCACTAGCACCGACATAAGGAGCAACAACAACAACAAAAGAAGCCGTGACAACAACAACAACAACAACAACAACAACAACAACAACAACAACAAGAGAAGCCATAACAACAACAACAAGAGAAGCCATGACAACAACAACAACAAGAGAAGCAATGACAACAACAACAACAACAACAAAAGAAGCCATGACAACAACAACGACAACAACAACAACAACGACAACAAGAGAAGCAATGACAACAACAACAACAACAGCAACATTCCTGCCTGAATTGGCCTCCCGCCAAACCTACTCTCAGACCCTCTTTCTCTCGCTTTCGTCCTCAATTGATCTTCCTGTCTCTCAAGGGACTCGGACTACTATCACACTCTGTACCCGTATTTGCTCATTTCTTCAACCTACAGGGCAGGCATACATGGCAGGCTTGCCTCAGGCGCGCCCTGATACGCCTGAACCTGAACTACAGGCCACGTTGTCTCCTCATCACCCGGTTTCGTCGTGATTTGTTTGTTTGTTTTTGTCCGTCTACTCTTCTGCTTCTGCATGTGTGTGTGTGTGTCTTCATTGCGTAGCATTTGATCGACCGTTGCTGGGCCGCCCCTTCTGAATAGTTCGTCACCAGAACCGACGTAGTTCCCTCGCAGTGTCCATACGTACAGCAGCGCTTGGGGCACGTTGCGTCAACTTTATTTCAACGACTGGACCGTATCCAGTGCAATACTGGCCATAACAAGCGACAACTCTCCCCCCTTGCGCTCTTTGTTTCTCTACCATTTTCCCATTCTCTCTCTATCTCTTTCAATGTATATATATGTATATATATATATATATTTCTTTCCCTCAGACACACACAGACATAAACAAAAGCCCACCTCGCCGGATTTCTGCCAAGATTCAAAGAGATAAGGTTCTACGGTTCTAACTTCGTGTTTTTTTCTATATAATTGTGTTTCCGTCGCTCTAGTCCTTTCTGCATGAGTCCTGCACTCCTTTGTGATAATAGTAATAACAATAATATACAGCTTTTTCTTTCTATGGTCTACGTGCAATCGTGATGCATCGAGTATAGATGGCATTGTATCCGATATTTGCCGAATTTCGGATATTTTTGTGAGACGCATGAGTCGGAGGGATCATGGAACCCGGGGGTCGCGCACATCATATGGTGAAACCGTACACGGCGGACCCATGGCAGTTAGACCAACTCGGCCCTTTCCATGCCTGGTTTTGCATTGCTCCGGTGCTGAAGAAATTTACATTGATTTCAGCAAACTTGCACTTCCCACGTTTTGAGGACGTTGACGTAATTGGGAGATGCCGGCTACATGGCTGTTTTCGTCAGGTTAACAGGTTAGTCTAAGCTCAGACGTGGCCGCGTGAAGTCTGGCTAAGGCCTGTTGAACCTGAAAGCGACTCTTCCCGTAGATGACGAGATCATCTGCGTACAATATCACGTCTACCAGATTTCTCAGGCCCCGGATTTCTCGGGCTCAAGCTGTCACCCTGCGCAACACCTGTAGTCTGAAGAAAAGGGGGAAGTTCGGACACACCGTCATCTATTCCGATTTTGTTGCTTTGGAGGACGGCCACCAATAGGTTGAGGACGGCAGGAAGGACACCAATTTCGGCTAGAGTTCGCAGAATAATGTCTCTGAGCGCTGAGTCGAAGGAGGCTTTAAAATCGACGAATACAGCGTACAGGGATTGGGATTTTGCTAGAGCCTCCCTGATGGCCTCCAGCAGATTAGCGCATGCCGTAATCGTAAAACGGTCTTGTCGGAAGCCGTGCTGTTCAGTAGGGATAACGTCAGTAATCTCTAAGAACCGACTTAGTTTTCTGGTAAGCAGCGACGATAGTAACTTGTAGCATGTGCGCTTTTATCTGCTATACCGCGCGAGGAGGTCAGCTGAGTTGGGTCACCTTTGCCTTTAGGGATGACGAGCAGTGTAGCTTCGAGCCACTGACGCGGGATCGTGCCAGCGCGGAGGCATTCGTTAAACAGTGCCGCCCAGCATGGAGCCAAAGTAGGTGCTCTCTTTAGATGCTCATTCCTCACACGAGTATATATATATATATATACCCAAGTCTACTGGAACTTATAATTAAAAATTAAGGACGTTCTTAATTCTAATACCCCAATATATGACAACCATAACTAGCGCACTAGTATCCTAGGCGACCTCGTACTGAAGTTAGATTCACAAAAAGGTAAAGAGATACAAACAATAAACAAAAAAGAAATGCACATTGCACGTCGGCTCAAGATTAATTCGGATTTGTAGCACATAGTTGGCTATTGAACGTGCATATACATATATATATTTTTTTTTATATATATATATATATATATATATATATATATATATATATAGCTTTTCAAATGCTTTTTACATACACAAAAAAATCGATTGAAATGCACTCGCTCACCCGCCCGCTTGATCTTCTCTGCGGTTATTATTTAATTTGTTTTGCTTAGGGCGGCGCGTTGTTACGGTGTTTCGTGTGTCGTGTTTTGAGTCTCGTCGTTGTCGTCGTCGCCGCCTCCGCCGCCACCGCCCGTCTCGTCTATCAAACGAAGAAACCCCCGAGAGCCAAAACCAAGACCGGAGGATCGGCGGCCAACCGACCGGTTGTATGGAAAAAGCGACTAGAAGCGCGACGTCGAGTACAATTTGATTACGGCTAGCCGTAACCGTTCTGTTTGTCTCTCCGTCACTCGGGGGTGGCTGGGTGGAGGGGTGGGTGGCTTGGTGGGTGGCTTGGTGGGTCGGTTGGACTGTCTGCGTTGGCACGCGCCACTGCATGCTTGTCTGCCGTGCTAGCCACTGACTCCCAGCCACTCCCAGCCACTCCCCGCTCCCGACCGTAATCTCCCGTGGTGGTAGCAGTGTGTCCGTGACTTATTTCTGCTGTTGGCGTCCGACTGTTGCTGCTGCTGCTGCTACTACCGCTTCTGCTGCTCTATTTGCATATAAGCGTGCGACCGGCCAGACATCATGAACCAACCAACCTCGCAAGCAAGCAAGCAAGAAATGAAGCAAGCGGCGGGAAGCTAACCGCTGTTTTCGTATACGCCGTGTATACGTCGTGCATGTTCGGCGCGCTCGCTAACGAGGTTTTTGTTCGGTCGTATTTAGGCTTGATTCGCACGTGCTGCTTCTTCTGGGCCAGCCTTTTCTTCTCATCATCATCCTCATTATCATCTATTCATTTTGGCGTTGTTTTGTTCTCACTTCACTTCTCTCTCTAGGAGGTTGTGATTTCGTCGTCGTCGTCGTCTTCGAAATGGTCGTTGTCTTTGTCATCTTGTTATTTGTCGTCATATTTGTTCTTTCGTTTGCCATCTTCCACCGTTTGCCTGTGTGTACCTGGCTGAGATTGTCATTTGCCGGAGAGAGGCGTGCTTCCTCCGTACTGAATCCTAAGCAACAAACATCGTGTTGCTGCTCTGCTAGAACAAATGGCGACTTCCTAAAGCTGGTAACGCTGGTAATGCAAGATAGAGTTGTCGGCATCAGACTGGATTAAGGCAGCTTTAGACAGATTTTTCAAAACAAAAATGCCAACAAAATCCGCTCTGACCTCTCGCTCTCGGTCTTGCACGTCTCGCTGATTGACGTACTGGGTCGGTATTCGGCTCTGCGCCATGAACACCGGCGTCATGACATTCTCCTAGCACGCCCGGCAGGCAGGAGTATTTGTTGTTTTTTTGCGTTGCACGTCTTCAGAAGCATGACAAATCAATAGTATACGCGCCGTATCCCCCGTCGGAATCGAGCTCACGAGCTCACATAGCATCAGGGTTGCCGGCAATCTCCTCGACTCTCTGTCCGGCTGGCCGAGCGAGCGGGAGACAGACTGTTTCATCAGCCAGCCAGCCAGAAAGATATGTAATATGTCGAGTACCTCCGTATATATTTTGTATTTGAAAGAGGAACAAATCTGATCATCACACCATTACGGATACGCCAGAAGGCGTTGGAGCACACAACCCTCTCTCGTTCTCCCTTTCTTGTTGTCCTTTTCTTCTTCGCTTCATCTCTAAGGGAGAAAATGACAGCAATATTCCAATAAGCCCCAGCCTACAGCTTTGGTACCGGGCATCGACTACCCACCAGTAGTCGCGAAACGGAAACGCGGATCAAGGAAACGAAGACGATGCAGATGAAAATGTAGACACACAATGTTATGAAGGCCGCATTTCGGGGGGCTCCAGAGTAGAAATGGGAGAGCAGCCGATGCTGACAAAGGCAGACACCTCAAAATGCAGATTATAGAACGCACGCAGTAGTACAAGTCAAGTAACAACAATATACGTGTGATAAATAAATATTCTAAACATATATATATATATATATAAATAAATATATATATATACAGGGGGTCCGGATAATCTTGTTTAAAACTCTAGGGTAAATTCAAGCTCGGTAAAAAAAACCATTTTAGCCAATGGAAAGGGGAGCGAAAATGTTTCGTCTAGGAGTGAGATGAAAACTGTTTTAAGCTGTGATTTTAGGTAGGCTGTCCGACATAAGTTTATAAAATGCATACTGGTAAGTAAACGCATTATTTTATTGAAAAACCAAGTATAACTTGTCTGAAATATTCTACATCGTCTAAAATATAATTGGTTTTAGCCAGAGCAGGAACTCTAAATATACAATACTAAAACTTTCCAAACTCTTTTTAATATTACAATAGTTAAGGCCAGGTATAATTCAGACAATGTAGACAATGATTTCCCCCGGTATGCTCGGTTTTCAATTAAGTAATGCGTTCTCTCACAATCGTGCATTTTATAAACTTATGACGAACAGCCTACCTATAATTACAGCTTGAAATAAAAATGGAAAAATATTGTAATTTCTATACGAAACATTTCAGCTCCAACTTTCCATTGGCAAAATTAATTTTTACTAAATTTAAACCACCGAGCTTCGCCATACCTATTTAAATGAGATAATTCAGACGGATTTCGGTATATATATATATATATATATATATTTATTTATTTATTTATTTATTTATTTATATACAGGTATATCATACCTGTATATAGTGGGCCTACTAAGTTTTAGGAGTGATATTTGCGGTTATCAGGCACGCATGTGTGAGCGGACAACGCAAACAGTAATTGCAGCAGGTCGCGAGATATTGTAAGTTGGTGGTGTTTGTGCCGTGTGCGATTGATAAAAAAGAGTTTTGTCAAATGCCCCAGTTCTATACTGTTGCGAGTTTCTCCATTAAAACACCCCTGTTTACCACACGGTTTTTATGAGGAAGGTTAAATTTGCAAAAGTTGAGGCATCCTCCTTCGTCTTCTACCTACTTTGCGCCTATAGACAATTTTTTGTTCAAGTGATTAGATTACAAATTGAAAAGTCGTGTTGTTGACTTGGCAGAGAGGTTTCAACAAGTCATCTTGATCGAGTATAACTGTGGGAAAAGATGTAGAAGAACAAGAGATGTAGTCTGAAGAGTAAACAATAATTAATTGAATTGAATATGGTCCGCACCGTTTTTGTGCTAGTTCGAATACTTAGGTGACACACTACAAGATTGATTGTTTTTCGGATTCGTTTGACTTGTATACTCAAATACACATGCTACCGTTTTATATTAGGGACGCTCAAAGCGCTAGCTTATATGCCGGACATGTTGAGATATCTAGGTTTTCTGCGGTCCTACGGTCATCCATCAGTCCGTTCCAAACGAGGCCGATGACCAGGTCTGGCGACCTTTTTCCAACGCCATTCCTTTAAATCGGCAGTCTGAGATTGAATTATTGAGATTCTACTGCAGCGACCTCAATTTAAATGAGTGGTATTGTATCAAAAGGTATTACACTGGTATTAAATAAAAAAAAATTAAACGCGAGGTATTCAAGTTCGTATTTATGTTATATTTATAGCAAATATACATATATATATATACTTGCAGAGCGCTATTTTATTTAACCTACTACTTATCCAGAAGTGTAGCATATGTGTTCCTGTCTAATAATAGTTCGATGGCATAGCTAGATAGATAGTAAGTTGAGCATTTCTAGCAAATTTTAGGAGTTCCTCTATGTAGTTGCGTTTCCTTCAGGAACGGCAGGTTGGTTTGCATCAAGATGATAAACAGGCACGGCGCTCTCCCCACGTTCAGTGTCATATTTTAACGTTTATGATTTAAGTGAATGTTCTAGAGATACCCTAATTAAAGTTGACCGAGAAGCGAACTTTACATTGATATTGATAGTCGCAATGTAAGCTAAGTCAGCAGGTGACATAAAATCAATATGACGATAAAGGGTCGAGCTTGATAAAACTTAAACCTCGACTGACTTTCATGCCTAGAGGGCAGATATCGTTGACATGAAATATATATATATATATATATAACGAGCAAGATGGCCTAGTGGCAAAGCATTTGCATTGCATTCGGGAGGCCTGGATTCGATTGGTTTGCATGGTTTCTAATTTAGACAAGGTAAACGCCGTTGTGGATTAAAAATTAGTCATGACATGAAAAAACGTACACGTGCATTAGCTTTACGAAAAAAGTATATATATATATATATACATACATACAATGTTTCCACTATTGCCACCTGCTTCTAAGTAAGTTGGCTTACCATGGATTTTGCTAGCTAAGCCGAACGTTTCTGCCCGCTGATCTGCCGCGATAGCGGATAAATAAATCGACTTGGCTTTTGTGGCTCTCTACTGGCTGGCGACCGAGCTCGTAATTAACTAGCTAATCCTCATCTGGTTTCGACCTAACTAGACCGCGACTTAACCACTACGCAGCCGCCAGAGCCTCGCTTTGTTCTTCTTTTTTGCGGCGCGCTATACTGCACTGCGCATCCGTATATTGCCGAACCGTATACCGTCGGATGAGTGCTCGCTTCCAAGCGTCGCAAATCGTCAATCCTGTAAGGGTGGCTGCTTTTTTTCTTTCCTTTCTTCCTTCCCTCTTTATTTATTTTTCTTCTCAATCGACCGCTTTTTTTTTCGTCTTCTTCACTTTCTCTTATTCCTCTCAGTCGGCTACCAGACAGACTTACTTGCTGGTCGGCCTGATCGGACACGTCGGCGGCCACAGCCACGATGCCATGAACGCAGGAGGAGAATAGGCAGATAAACGGCCATCGGAAATCGGATCCGCTGAAAGGTGCAATTTCGCCACCGAAGCGCCGCGTGGGTTCGCTCGCCGCTGCTGCTGCTGCTGGGGCTTGGTAGATCAAAAGCTTCCTTCTCCCTCTTCCCTCGCCGAATTGCTCGCTAGGCCCGGCCATGGCTTGCCAGACGAGTCACTTTGCCGGCACAGTATTTACGCGAGACGCTTCGGCGACCCGCAACGGCAATGCCCTCGATGAACACAAGAGAGAGAGAGAGAGAGATCTTTCCTCGTCTACAGGACGAAACCCGGACTCAAGGGAACTGTGGACCCTGTTGCTGTTGCCGCTACGGCTGCTGCTGCTGCAGCTGCTTCTGAGATCCTGCCCCGGGGGTCGGACGATCCCGACTGGGTTTGGTGGCCATCTACCGAAATGTCGTGGGGCAAGGCCGAGAGCTGGAGTCCACTGTCACTCGCCACGACTCGCCACTGGAGGGTGGTTGAAAACTGGCGAAGTGTGTCGTATCAGCATAAAGAGGCGCCAAGGCGAACTATTCGCCCGGAGTCGAATGAGCCTGAGCAGAGCCTGACGACTTCAGCCTGAGTAGGGAGAGGGGTGGGGAAGAGGGGTAAACGAGGTCTCTTTTGCTTTCGAAGAACGTTTATGGCCTCATTCTGATTCTGAGCTTCGCCGCCATCATTGGCGCCGCCGCCACCGTAGAGTAAAATCTCTAGTGCACCTCTTCCAGACCACCGAGGACCGCCACAGCGCTCGCTTGTGGCTGCTGATGAATGGTGTGGTGACAACTCGTTCACTAAGAAACACTTCTTTGACCAGGCGTTATTGGTCGGACTAATGTGACTGATTGGATCATTGAGTGAAATTTGTACTGATCAGGCATTTGGAGTTGCTTTTATGAGACCAATTTTCAACTGACGTACGGACGGTCGAAAGTTTTATTATTATTACAACTGGTCACATTTTTGTCACCGTCTGCAGCAACGTCAAATACCTACAAACGAGCAAAGCTTGTTTTTGTCGAACCCCTGTCGGAGACAGAACACGGCCGAGCTGGTCCGCTGGCGCAGCGGACACGGCACGAGTGCGACCGTGCCCTGTTTCGGAATAAGCCGCTCGCTGTTCAGGTTCAAGTCTAGCGTCAGGCTCAATGTCCTTGCCTTTGAGCGCGATCTGTAGTCTCGCCATTATCAGTGATCGACCTGATGACTATGATAACAATGATGATGGTGGTGGTGATCATATTGAGAATCTGCGTGCGGTGATCAATCGATCAGCGCCAGCCAGAAGGGTAGTATAGGTCTAAAGACGCTAAGTGCTAAATGTAGGGCGTTCCATTGTTCGCTCCGTCCCCATATACCTATTACCACACTCTCATCTCTTCCCTCCCCTCTCGCGCTTATATATATATATATATATATATATAGTGTATTTCTTCGAACTCCACCTTACAGGAATACGAGGACTTTCTCGAAAGAACTAAACCTCAGCATGAGCACCTGCGGCCACCGAAAGGCAATTGTGGGAGGGGATTTCAATGCGGCCGGCCAACAGTCTTTGGGGAAGCGGGTCCTCATTGAGGAAAAGAAACACTCTCCTAGAAAAGGCAGCACGGGCAGATTTACATACAACTCGTGATAACCCCTGGGGACACCTTTGACAATAGCAGACAGAGGATCAACGTCAGATTTGACGTTTACATCAGTAGGATTAGCTCACTAAGCGTAAAGAGCCCTTTTCAGGCAATTATTAATAGTAAAATAGACCTCTGGAACTCGCTAAGCGAAGAGGTTAACAAAAACCCTTGGGCAAAGGAGTTTATAATGCATAACAATTAAGACAAAATCAAAACTCCCTGATCTCAAAAAGTGTTTACGCCTTAAACATTGTTTATCTACCCACTCGCGCAACTGCTACTGAGCCACGGTGGCTGCTTTCAGCAATACCTACACCGCATTGGGAAAACTTACTTTTAACTTATACCGTATGCGCAACTCACTAGATAATAAGGCAATCTCTTGGAATGATGCACAATAATAATGTAGCAGCGTAAGTTATATTAAAATGCAACACAATATGCGTTGCCGCCACGTTGCTTCTTGGTGAATAAATTAATTGAGCTGGCCCAAAATATATGAAATAAGCGAGTAAGCGGGTTTTGGGTGATTCCATAGTAAGGTTGGGATGTCATTATTTGTTTGCTGGCCGGTAGCGTAATGGTAATCATAATAATATTAGGTTGAAAAACTTGTCACGGTGTGAAAGTTTGGGTTTCAGTTTCCCTCGACGACTGTTAAAAGGCGTTAAAATGTTTGTATGAACTCACGTAACGTAGTTAATATTGCATATTTTCCCGATTTGTTTTTTTTTTCATATTCTTATTTTTATTTTTATTGTGTTCTTATCTATAATATCATTATAGCTTTTATTATGTTTTCTAAATCCATATTTTCATTGCAGATTGTATTTATCTAACCGGGGCAGAGCACACAATGTTATACTTAGTATGTAGACGTAATATTCTGAAGCCCACGATTCCCGAATATTAATTTTGGTTTATTTTCATATCATATATTTACATTATATTTACAGACAAGTATACATAGTGAAAACTGTTACGCAAAACGATTGACTCTTGTAACCAAGCCCCTCTAAGCGCAATGAGATTCTTCAATTAGAGGGTTAGGGCAAGGACAAACAATTTTAGGTCATGCCACAAACTGGAGGCATTCACGACAGAGCGGCTAGAGGTTATATACATATTCTAAATTTATATTGCTTCTGTATTTCTAAAAGTTTGGTGTACCACCTGTACATTTAGCGGTTTTAGTAATCGACAAAAAAGTTTTTGGTTGTGCTAAGTGTCTGGTAGATTAACAATTTCAATCGTGGGGCATATTGAAATGCACTATATTTGTTACTGAGACATCTGTGCTCCCCGTTGTTTAGTCCGATCATGGCCTATTATGGTTCACTCCGGCTATTCATCCGTTTTGCAAATTGCAAACTATGAAAAACAATTTAAGAGGTCAGGTCTTGAACTCACAACCCCCCGAATGCAAGACAAGTAGGAGCTTTGCCACTAAGCCACCTTGCTTAGTAAAAGCAAACTTGTTGAACTAATGCAATATTTGATATATAATCTATAATGTGTTTCTGTTAATGAATAAACGCTTTTTTTCTGGGAGTTCAGGCTGTGTCGGTCAAACTTAGCCGGACTGCTCGAACGTATCGAATAGGCATGCATGCGTGTTTTTTATCGAACAGGAGTTTGTTTTAAGTAGAATGTAAAAAATACCAACAAGCGCTCACTGATCAACTGCCTCTTATAGATCTCAGCAAAGACTAGCTATTGTTCTCACCCTTGGCGCCGGACAAATCCCTATGCTTTGCTCAAAAAAGAGTTGAGACGAACGGGACTGCCCCCTCCCGTGGACGATGCTCTCACTTCGACGCGCACGTTAAGCTCGAAATTTGAAGTGTTATTGTTACGAACTATTGGTCGAGCCGTTTACAATCATCAATCAGGTATAAGTCTTAGACCGCAAAAGTCAAACAAAATCCTCCTAGGGTCGATAAAAGGACAGACTTGCATCTGGGTTCACTCAAGCACAAAACAGAAGGCGTGTTCCATTGTTTTCTGACTAGAAAACATTCATCATAGATGAAAAATCAAGCGGCAAATTGGCTGTTGGTTTGCCCACGCTCTGGAATATTGCTAGCGTGAAAAAGAGCAAACTTCCAGCCTATGTGCCCAAATCGAATCGTCGAGTAAAGGAGGCGTGATGGCATCCGTGACGGATACTTTTTCAAACAGCCATTCATGAACTTTACTTGAATGTTCTGTAAATTATTATAGTGGAATTGTGGACATATTCTGTGCCTAATGGTGATTTGCAATACGTGTTTCAATACGGCGAACCGGCTCATACTAGCCGTTTACGGCTAGCAGGGCTGGCAGAACAAGCATATGAGCATGTTGAGAGATAAGCACTTGTGGCTGCCCAGCAGGCGGCCTGACTTAAATCCAACCGCAACATCAACAGGGGCCGGTCAGCAGTGCGGCGGGCACTACAAAAACAATAACAACAGATGACACGGTAGCAGCAGTGCCCCCGGGGGCTAGAAAACGAACCCTGCCCTATCCGCCGTCCCCGCGTGCAAAGGAACCTCGACTTAAATCCTCTGGATTACTATGTGTAGGCTGTTATTGAGAGTGGGCATAACAATACAGATTAGCCCACAGCTTCTATTTAGCATGCATTTGCAGTTCTTGATAGACAGGCTTTTTTTTCAAGATGCCTGCAATGCCGGTTTACGTTGAAGTGGTGAATCAAGCAAGATGCGGCTACGTTGAATGCATACGTCCGCTAAGAGTGCCTCTAACGGCACGTGCAAAAAATGCCATTCAAAATTTGTTTTAAAATAATTGCATTATTTCAATTATTTATTTCTAATTTAGCTATATATATAAATATATATATATATATATATATATATATATATATCGATGACATGAAGCAGGCGTAGTCGGCCATAGAATAACAGTCTCAAATAGTTTCAGCCTGCTTATACGCGCTTGACATAAAAGGGTGATATGTGGACACACACTTATCGAGTGAATAAACCAATGAATCAAGACAGTTTTACGAGCAATGGTTGAAATTGGTGACAATGGATCTTTTTTTTAAACAAATTTATCTCAAATTTATTTATATAACGTTTTGATGTTAAATGATTGATTTAATGTTAAATTATTGAAGAAAGGCAATAAATTGACACCCGAGGACGATCGTACCCAGGAACGTGGTTATCAGCGTGAAGGTTTTCGTGTTGTTGTTGTGTTTCTTGGCTACTCACTTGATAGCGTCAACCATGCTGAGGCCCATGTGGACGCAAAGTACGGCGTGGTCACGCCGCTGTTCGGGCGCCCCCGAGATGCAGTAGTAACAGTCTCCCAGGATCTTGATACGCAATTGGTGGTATTTCTGAAATTCGAATAACCACATAAATTGCCAGGGTTAGTTCAACGTACATTGTCTGCTCCGCTGCACGCACTGCTAGCAGACAGCACAGCAGACGCCGCCCGAGCACCTGTCAGAATTTACGTTTTGGCAACCTATTTAAATTTCCCGTCTTATTCTTGTTGTGATTTTTTCCTGAACGTATGGCTCTAAACCGAGCAATGCACGGCAATGTAGGCAAGACGCGCCCCTGTATTACTTTTTCCGTCTGTGGAACATCGCCAGCATACGGCAGGTTAGTCAAGCGTTTCACAATGTGATCTCGATGAGCGAAGCATTTTCATCGAACAGGACGAGGAGGATTCTAACTGCATCAATTAATTGGTCACTAGATCAATTGTAGCTTAATACTACTATTAATGCGTAGCATTAATAATAAATATTTATCATCATCATCATCATCATCTTCGTTTAAAAATCACGGCAAACAAGAACCTTAGATATCAGTTGGCCTCTGTAGTAGACAGAGGGAATGCTATTCATATTGTTGGCATAGTTAAATGGGAAGATGGAGACCACTCTTACTAAAGCCAATATCATACGTTGTGCCGGCGTGCTGTAAGCAGCTATCACGCAATTGGCTTCTGATGTGCTCGATCGCAGACACGATCCAGGGTGTGGGAATCAATTAATTGTCTTCGGGCATGTCACAAGTGTATACGAAAATGAACAAGTCCACACGTAAAACGCTACTTGTTCCACCTGGAACAGTTGGTGGAGCCAAGTAGCGAACGTCCTATCTAGAGAAATCTCTTTTTTGACCATCTGGAGTAAGAAGATGTAATGATGTAGTGCCAAGGGCTCACGCACACCGGGCCTATGGTTGTTCAGAAATGATATTATAAATACAATTAGAACGTTCCAACCGTTGTTAGAATTTCACTAGTGTAAACCATGTATGTGTAACATGTATATTATATTTGCGTATGCCTCAATCAAGAAGCTGCTTTATAGTGATTCGACTTTCAAACGACAGCCTGCTAGCTCCACAGTATTTCTATGCGTTTATAATTCAAATTTTCGTATTTGCTGAACCAACCCACTTTGTTGGATCGAGCAACATCCGTCACTCCAAGAGCGTAACGCAGTCGTTTATTTAATAAATTGTTAATTATAGAGACTTAGCAGTAGTAGTAGTAGAAGAAGCAGCAACAGCAGCGCCGTCATCACCACCAGCCGTACATAGCATAATGGCTTTCATAACTATAATAGATTCACTGTGCTATGTTTCCCCCCCCCCCCCGCCGCGTTACTGTTGACCGCTGTTACGCGTCTACATTTAACGTACGACTAAGCGGTGCCAGAGGCCTTCTGAGCTAGGTCGCAGTGATTTCTTATGTACTGGAGGCTGCATTAGAGGCGTCCATTAGCTGGGTGCTTAGGTCATATGAAGTTGAACTTCCGCTCCTGTGCACAGCAGCAATACTTAGGGCGAGGAAGAGCGACACACAGAGAGGCACGACAGAAAGCAAGAGAGAGAGGGAGCAAGAGATGGATGCAGAAAAACCAAAACACAACAGGCGCAGCTCATGTAGCCATCACCATCATAGTGGTGCACAGCTTGCATAGCGTCTACCAGTTGTTGCCTTCTGGACACACATACCCACACAATTGTTTTCTGTTGCCGACCACGATGCCCGCCGCCTGCGGGAGCGGGAGAAAGGGGCAGTCGTTTGGGGTAGTTGTTTGGGGGTAGTTGCTTGCTTTCTGGCCCAGTGCCATCAGAGAACGACGGCAAGGCGCTGCCAGCTGCTGCTAACAAGTTTGCTGCCGCCGACGCCGTTCTCCGCTCGTCCAGTCTACGATCCCCACCACCATCACCCCCACCCCCATCAGCAGCAGAAGCAGCCATCTCGCCACAACGACATCAGCTACAACAAGTCCTACACGATTGTCCTTTCTTCCACTACTAAAATCGCTACTATAACCCCACGGCTATTGCTATAACTAAGTATCTACCACTCTGTGGCTAAGCCTGAAGCCTGCGGCAGGCTTTGGGAAGGCTTACAAAAGTGATCTGCCGGGCGAACAGCGCGATGGATGCATACGTGCAGAAAATGAGCGGACAAATAAAAGGGCGAGAGGGAGAGAGAGATCGAGAGAAAGAGAGTGAGAATGATAAACTGTGGTGGTTTCAGATATAGCAGAAGTCGCCTATTGTAGAAATCCCAGGCTTTTCGGTTGCGGCTTGCCCGTTCTGCGAGTGATACAACTTCGCTCTGGGTACCGACCGCGATGATGAGCCTGACAGATTACATCGGTTTACTATAGGATACGACATGTTTCACTCAAAAGTACAGTTGAGCTTGCTGTCGGTGTATTCCGCAAATTGGCCTTACTCCTACGTGTCAATACATATGTATCAAGTGCGACCGAGATAGAGCAGCCTTTCTCCAGAATGCCCTTCTCTAGAATTTGAAGTGGAGCACCGAAACGAAGGCACATTGAGCCTGTAATTCTCACGTGCTGCGCCTCAGAAAGTCAGCCTAAAGGTGGTTCAGATGCTAAACGTTTTCAGCGGTAAATGTCTGACTACGTTTGCTGTTGCATTAAACATGGCAGATCACCTAGGTGTCCCTTTAGAGCAATCAGTTAGCTACAAGAAGCATGGGATCTTTGCTATTTTATCTATAGTATATCCCTCCAAATCTACAAGGAGAACGTTGCAAATTTTGCCGCTGCAAAGTGCGCTGATGTAGTGTGTCGTCACGTTCACTAGGCGACAATTGTGTACACAACATTATGAGTTATTAATTGTTACAGCACTCGCGCAATGGGTTCATAGATGTTACGCTTCCCACGCGATCCACCAAACCATAACGGTATTCGATAGAAGCCGAGCTTTAAATATATCACGGAATGTCATGTCACGATTCCTGCATGAAATACACTGCCCCTTCAGCTCGCCTTCAGCGGTGGGTGGCTTAAGTTCGTAGTTGGGTGCTAGAGCACTTAATTTAGCTTTTCTCTATGAACGAACGCGTTCGAGAGAGTGAGACCCTTGAGCTCTCGACGCAAGTGTGTTCGCAAATATGCGCGCCTGGCCCCTCTTGCGTTGTCGGCAAGAAACTGACTGAGCTTTGAAGCTCGTGGTCTTCATGCTGTTTTCATAAAAAAAAGATTGCCCCGTTCCGTCTTTCTATCCGAGCTTGAGTCTCAACACATCCTACGTTTTACGGGCTTTGTGGTCTAAGTGTTTGAAAATACTTGGCCTTGGTGGCTTGGCCCCACCTCTCACTGACGGTTGCTGGAGAAGAATAAGGCGTCTTTGCATATCCGCAGCCGTTTCTCAATTTCTTCAACCTGTCGCTTTTCTTCGTGCCCTTTGCGTTCGTTCTTTCGGGCTCTGTATTGCCTCTCTGCCTACCTAAGCGCTGTGTTTCCTCGTGCACCTCCTCCCGTTTCAGAAGTGGTTAGCCAACCACCATCTCAGCGTTCGTTCCGGAGGTGATACACGAGGAGATTCGTGTGAAAGTAGTTCCGAGAGGGGCCACTTTTGTAGGTCACCGAGTAAAGGTTACCCTCTACTACTACTACTACTAGTGCGACCTTCGTCTCGAATGACCCTTCCTTTTTCTCCTCCCAGCATGCGTGTGCATAGCCAGGGCACCCCCACTGCCCGACGTCGTCATACTGAGCCGCCCATTATCCGACTCGTTAGGCGCTAGTCACGTCATGCTTGAGAATTTCTATCTCTCTCTCCCTTTCTCTCCCGTGTTGAGGGGCTTATTTTTATCCCCAGATCGAGGCGGAACGTTGTGGCAAAGTCGTGTTGCACTGCTAGCGTAGGAAGGGGGTGCTCAGTAAGTGAAACAGATGACAGAGAGAAGAAGAAGAGATAAAGCTTGGCTAGTGGAACAGATAAATAAGTCCGGCCAGTTGAACTAGTGAGACGAAAGTAAATGATATTAAAATACAAAACGCCGTATACGCCTTCGCTACGCATTGGTGGTATTTGCGGCATGCGCAGGTCACTGCCGACTATATCCATATATATTTAATAACAACCATACTATTGCCATACCGCTATAATGATATATATATATATATATATATATATATATATATATATATATGAAATGACATCTGATGACACATGTATATAGAATCAGTTCCTGAATTAACTTTAACGGTCTTACTCAACATTCTGTCTGAACTGAATATAACATATATATATATATATATATATATATATATGTATATGCATATGGATGGATCCATTATTCGCTTAACGTGTATACCAAAATACGCATGTCACACTTTTTTTTTAGATCAGGGGCGCTTACAGCGGTAGCACAAGCGATTTAAATATATAGTGTTTCTCAACCGTCCTTGAGACAGCATAGTCAATCAGCAGTATAGTTTAGCATATATTCTCGGTGAAGGTTGCTTAACGAATAGCCGATCAAAAACAGGGATCGAATCGACGGCCCTCCTGTAGATGACAATCATGGCTAGCGCACTTGTCTAGACCACGCCATCACGTATATATATATATATATATATATATATATATATATATATTCTGAGATCGTTCTGCCGCTGGAAGCTATTGGTCTACCTTGATGTTAAACAGAGAACTTGTAATGATTTTACCAGTTTGCTACCGGCCAGAGCATTGCAGGCCCTTTCTTCTACCTGGTGGTTAAAGGAGTGATCGGTTGTCGGGGCAATGAGCCCTAAAAAATGAGCCGTAAACGAGTTCTACAAGTGGTCCGTTTCGCTCTATCTGAAACTACCTGCGGCAAAGTGCGTTGTACGTCATTTTGGTCATGGATATACCGAGCACAGCTACACCATCGGTAGCCATTCTCTTGCTTCGAAAAAGCTGATCAGACGTAACAAACATCCCTTTTAAGAGCAACACGGAGAGCTATTTGGATTACTCCTAGACAAGATATACAGTAAATACCGACGAAAGATTGCTTATGAGTGCGGGGTCCCGAGCGATGACGTTTAGATTTTCAACATATTGGAAATATGAAGAAAAATTGAGCGTATTCTTCTCATAATATTAAGAAAAGTCATATTAAACTGATAGACAAAAAATCAACGTCATCCATACGACGACGCGTCCTGAGAAAAATATCCTTCCAAAGTTTGTAGCAACAACGCGAACTCTAAACCATATGCTTCCATGGAGAATAACCCGGCAACTCCATGGATGGAATTTGATGTTAACAGACTAAAAATGTCCTTGAAAAAAGCATATATATATATATATATATATATATACGAGGTGTGTTCAAAAATTGTGTTTTTTCAAAAATTATTCATTTATTCATGAATATCTATTTTGTCCCCTTCAAAGTAATCCCCATGAGATATTATACACTTGTGCCAACGGTTTTTCCAATCTTCGAAGCACTTCAAAAATTTTTTTTTTTTTATCTTGTTCAGCTCCTCCTTCGATGCCGTCTTTATCTCGTCAAGCGTAGCGTAACGTCGTCCTTTCATGGGCCTCTTCAGTTTAGGGAACAAGAAAAAGTCACAGGGGGCCATTTCTGGGGAATACGGTGGCTGCGGCATCATTAGTGTGTTGTTTTTGGCCAAAAACTCGCGCACAAGCAACGATGTGTGAGCAGGGGCGTTATCGTGGTGCAAAAGCCAATTTTTGTTCTTCCACAAATCCGGGCGTTTCTGGCGGATTGCTTCGCGCAAATTGCGCATAACTTGCAGGTAATATTCCTTATTGACCGTTCTACCCTGTGGCAAGAACTCACGATGCACCACGCCCCTGCAATCGAAGAAAACTGTCAGCAAAACTTTCACATTCGACCGAACTTGGCGCGCTTTTTTCGGTCTTGGTTCGTGCGGCAGCTTCCATTGAGATGATTGAGCTTTGGTTTCCACGTCATAACCATAAACCCACGATTCGTCACCAGTTATGACCCTCTGGAGCAAATTTGGGTCGTCGCGGACAGAGTCCAACATCTCATTAGCAATGTTCATGCGATGCTGTTTTTGGTCGCAATTGAGCAATTTTGGTACGAATTTCGCGGCGACCCGTCTCATGCCCAAATCATTGATAAAAATCGAATGGCACGAGCCAATCGATATGTTTAGGTCCTCAGCAACTTCTCTAACGGTGATTCGACGATTGGCCAACACCATTTTCTCCACTTCATTAATTTTTTCGTCTGTTGTTGAAGTGCTCGGGCGTCCGGCACGCTCTTCGTCGTTCACATCTTCTCGGCCTTCTGAGAACATTTTGTACCACCGATAAACGTTGCTTCGGTCCAAGGTAGCTTCTCCGTATGCCACAGTCAACATTCGGAATGCATCCGCGCGTTTAATTTCGTTTTTCACACAAAATTTGATACAGGTTCTTTGATCCATTTTTTGAATAGGTAAAAATCGAAGACGATCCAAAACACGTGCAAGCAAAGCAGCTGTCAACAATTAAGTGAACATTCAAAATGGCCGAGCTTGTCGGCATAAGTGAGAGACATGAGTACCAACATAACGCCACAAAAAATCGAAATTCGAATATACGTAACCCGCGAAAATTCAAAAGTCGCGATACTTTTTGAACACACCTCGTATATTTATTGATATATATATATATATATATATATATATATATATAGAGAGAAAGCGATAAAACACTTCTAACAGAAGTCCTAGATTTTTAAGGAAAATATGAGCATGCATGTTTTAGCATTACGAAGTGCAGCAATAGGAACGTAGATATATTTGGCTATTTTCTATTATAGAGGATAACTTGCCTTTACTCACACCCAACAGATTCCATTAGTGGGCCTGTGGGACTCGACACTGACTGTTCAGGTATTTATAGCCCAAACATGCCGAGGAATACCTCTTCCGGCAATGCTCTCAGTACATGCTACTTAGCTTTTACTACTAGGATAAAAAGGTAGAATACGTTTTGGCGTTCTTCCTTCGTTCGACGAACTCTTTCTTGGTCATAATTTTCAGACAAAGTGGTTTACTTGCATTCAATGATGCAAATAAATCATGTTCTATTTAACTTGTTCTCGGACTCGAGCATTATTTAGGGAAAACTGCTGCCTCTCTATTTCTCAGTGTGACTCTTGGTTTATTGAAGTCTTAGCATATAAGCACCGTGTATTCTGCCCCGTATCATCCCCTTCACTATAACAATTTACATAGTCAGGTAAACCTGCCCCGAATACTGTTGAGAGCAGCCGTGACCATTGAACACCCAGGTTAAATGGTCGGTCGTCTACACATGGGGCCTCTTGTACCATACACGTATATAACCTTACCTACATCTTCGATCTTGGTCGCAGCTTGTTTCAAAACATACTTTTGCGTAAGGCACGAACGACATGGGTTGATCTAGCATAAAGACCCGCATACTTTACCTGTCGCTCCGTTCTCAAGCCACCTATTTCCTGTCAGTCATACGACTACTCTTCATTCGCATTCGTCTCTTGCCGCACAGTAGGACTGCCTTCGTCTTTTGCTTCTCCAGTTCTAGACGGTGGTCATCCACCCATTTCTCTCCATCCTCTCCAGAGCTGCACTGGCCTTGTCTTCACGCTTTTTCTTGTTCTGTTCAGTTATTTTCAGTGCCAGGACATCCGCGCGAACAAGACTTGTCACCCCTTCGGGAGACCCTGCAGCTCTAAGACGCCATTTCGTGCGACGTTTCAGAGAACTGGCCCCACGACAGAGCACACCTCTCTGGCACCCCGGCAGTCATCTCGCTTTTTCCATTTTTGTCTCCTGCTAGTATTCCCCTGCTCAGATACTCATTGACTGCCCGCCTAAGGAATGCCGAGACACTCGTGGCGGCCAGTACCTGCCTTGTTTCTGTGTGTCGCTTGCCACCTCATGACCTACCGCCCGTTCCAACCGTGTGCCTTTCATCATGGACCTTGTCTGCAACTTCGAGTATGATCTCAATTGCCGACAGTGTGAGCCGACAGCCTCTTGCGGAAACCGTATAAGTGGTCCACCAATTAGCCGTTTCTGTCGAGCACAATTGTCAGCTAGTGTGGCTACGATCACTGGCTCAAATATCTTACCACCCACGCTTAATCAGTAACCAGTGGCTGGTATGACGACGGTTTCAGATCCGGCTTTCCTTTGCGAGGGCTTTAATTGCCTCGAGGATCGAGAGGGGAATACTGCCTGGATCTAGGGCTTTTGTCATGCGCGGTGCAGTTTTTACCTTTTCCACCCTAACTGGGCAGGGCTGTATTTATCCGCCGCTATGATTGGGAATTCCGGGAAATGTTCCTTTATGACACGCGCGCTTTTAGCGTGCCACCTGTCAGCGGACTTGGTTGATCAGTCCACGTTCGTTCTAATCATCTCATTCTTACCTTACCGATCAGCCGCGCCTAGTTATTATTGCATTTAATTCAGACGTGTCATATACTGTAGTAGTTGACCTATTGTCTGCCGCTACGATTAATAGTTTTGCATATGCTAAGCGTCGTAAGGTTTTTGGCTTAATAGAATGTCGTAGTTGGCGTCAAGTATCGATGACGATAGGCCTTTATTTTATTCAAAGCTGTCGTCGTGTTTTGCAAGTCGTGAGGCTTGCCTATATAACTGCCTGTCGTAACATAGGCTATTCTTAGGTGTTTCATTATACATGGCTCAAGTGTTTATTTTAGACTTGTTTAGGCGCCTTGCTCACAGAGAACCACTTCAAAGCTTCTATGCGAGAAGGGTTGTATGTGCTACATGACTATACCTTAGGCTGCGTCACACAAATGCAGCTATACGTGTGCACAAAAAGGTATGTAATATAAGAAAACAAAAAGGTAAAAAAAGCAGAGCCGAACCGTTTTTGTACTCAAGCGAAAGTGCCGGCCCGGCAAAGTATATATATATATATACATATACACTTTTCCCTTGCGCATAAGCAAGGGAAGAGTGTATATGTACAACGCATATGTAACATAGGGTGCTGACCATACGTAGCTCGTTGTTTCTTACTTCTTTTGTTCAACCAGGGGTACTCCTTTAATGTTTCGTCTACGTAAAATCAAGGCCAGGCAGACAAAAACCTAAACTTGCTTATGTTGTGTAGAATCACTTTATATATGTATATATATATATATATATATATATATATATATATATATATATATATATATATAGGGTGTTTCAGGAATATTTGAAGAACGATATATGGAATTGAAGAGCTCGTTAAAGCAGATGTTTTTTTCCAATGGAACATGGTTTCTGAGAAGTCTTGTTTCGGAGTGAGAGTGAAATTACTACGATTTGTGACACTGGTGTTTTTGCCCAACATAGGAGCACAAAATGTGCTGTTGCGAGACAACCAGTCTTCCTATACAGCACACCTTCGTGTTCGTGATAAAGTTCTGCTCCATCTGAAGGATATACAAGGCCGGTCCGAAGACGCGACATGGTCGCTTAGAAGAGAATTCGCCAAAAATGAAGTTCTTTATTAGCGTTCACGCCAAATACTTCAGAATCATAACCCTACAACCACTCACAGCGCTCAGAACGGACATATTCAGCCAATGCGCAATTCATGGCGATTATTTTGGTACCATATGTTAATGCGAGCTGTGGTTGCGAAGTAATTACGATTTTTCGGAGAGCATGTCCAGATTAAGTGCATGAAAAATGACGCGCTGCGGCTGTCGCGCGACACGTCGGCGGTAGTGAACGTCGCCACACAGTCATTTTACATGCACTTAATCTGGACATGCCCTCCGAAAAATCGTAGTTACTCCGCAACCACAGCTCGCATTGACACATGTTTAGTACCAAAATTATCGCCATGAATTGCGCATTAGGAGAATATTATTTGAGCGCTGTGAGTGGTTGTAGAGTTATGATTCTGAAGTATTTGGCGTGAACGCTAATAAAGAACTTCATTTTTGGCGAATTCTCTTCTAAGCGACCATGTCGCGTCTTCGAACCGGCCTTGTATATCCTTCAGATGGAGCAGAACTTTACCACGAACACGAAGGTGTGTTTCTGTCTAGGAAAACTAGTTGTCTCGCAACAGCACATTTTGTGCTCCTATGTCGGGCAAAAACACCAGTGTCACAAATTGTAGTAATTTCACTCTCACTCCGAAACAAGACTTCTCAGAGACCATGTTCCATTGGAAAAAAACATCTGTTTTAACGAGCTCTACAATTCCACATATCGCGCTTCAAATATTCCTGCAACACCATATATATATATATATATATATAAATATATATATATACAGAGTCATTCATATCGTTACGTACTTATTTCGAGGTTTGGTAGAACTTGGCAAAAAAATATTTTTTCTCAATGGAAGGAGGGGGCGGAAACGTCTTGTTTAGGAGAGAGAGTAATATTTATAAAAGTAGTTATTCTGCCTTTTTTTCTCCTACATAGTTGTGCGAAGTCTACGTTTGCGGGAGAACCAGTTATCGCATGAAGGATTTTACCGGCGTGTTCTGCGGAAGTTTCTGCACAATGGAAAACACTTTCCTAGCTTGCGTAGCGAAAAACGAATAACCAGATTAAGGAAAGTCATAAAAAGTCGACATGTTACGTAACGCTTTTACGCGAAAAATAGTATTTTTTTTTATTATGACCAAAAATGTACGTCTAAAATACCACTCTCACGCAATAGCAAATATATTGCCCACAATTTTCGTACCAAAATTATGGTGCTGCGTTTTTTTTTTTTCTGGGAGGTTTCGGGAATGCATGATGCACATGGGCCACTAGCAGCCTGCGTGACTAGTGTGAGACTCCCAAACCCACTAAACTCGGATTCCTCCCCACCCCCCCAGGCTCGGTACTACTTTGGCATTACATCGAAACCGTGGGAGAGGCGTCTCTGCCGTTCTCCTTCAATCAGCTCTATCCCTGACTATCATCCCGCAGGTGCTGCGTTACGTAGGTCCCAAGTAACTAAGCTTATCGACAGTCATAGTTGTTATGTTTTACGTGCAAGCTTTCACGTTGAGAACCGTACAAGTGTGGCAAGACGTCTCCGCCCCCTCTTTCCATTAGGAAAATTTTTTATCTTGCCGAGTTCTACCAAACCTTTAAATATGTACCTAACTTTCTCATACACCCTATGCAAGTATGCATGCCTTTGCTTTTAATATGGCTATCGAAAAAGCCTAGTTACTTGACAACTACGTAACGCAGCGCCATTACTTTGGTACGAAAATTGTGGGCATTAAATTTGCTATTGCCAGAGAATAGTCTTTTGGACTTACATTTTTGGCCGTAACGGAAAAAAATTACGATTTTTCACGAAATAGCGTTAACGTAAGACATAACAACATATCGAAGTATTATGCCTTTATTTAATCTGGCTATTTTTGCTACGCAAGCTAGTGAAGTGTCGCCGTTGTGTAGAATTTTCCGCCGAACACGCCGGTATAATTTGTCATGCGTTGACTGGTTCTCCCGCAAACATAGATTTTGCACAACTATGTGGGAGAAAAAAGGCAGAATAACTAGTTTTATAAATCACTCTCTATCCTAAACAAGCCGCTTCCGCAACCTCCTTCCATTGGGAAAACTTAATTTCTTGCCGAGTTCTACTAAACCTTAAAATAAGTACATAACGATATGAATGACCCTGTATATAGTAGCAGACGATTTTATTATAAGTACTTTATGTTTGCAATAGCATGCTCTATAACTCATTTGTGTTGCTCATCTACATGGAATTGAAACGCACCAAACAATGTCGTGTAGTGTCTCTTCATATATATATATATATATATAGACAGGTAGTTCAACAAGTTCTTAAAATGAGCTTTTCAGAATTCGAATTTTGGCGCGCTTTCACCGCTATTAGAAACGGCAACTTTTCGAATGCTAGCAGTCAAAATATTATGGTGATTGGCCGTTGCGATTTCGTTTGATCGCTTTTCCCGTGCAACGTATCGGCGTGATTTTGAAAAATTGAGAAAAAAGAGTTTCGAGTGGTTATCAAGCATTTTTATTTCAAAGGTTGGAATGCGACCCAAGTGAAAACTGAGTTAGACGATGTGTACGGTGACTCTGCGCCATGTTTTGCCACTGTTTCCAACTGGATTAATGAGTTAAAAAGAGGTCGCAGGAGCACCGAGGATGAACTACGTTCAGGACGCCCAAAAACGGCAACTGATAAGGAAAACGTGGAAAAAGTGCGGAAAATCGTTGCCGCAGATAAGCGAGTGAACATTAGGGAGATAGCGGAGGCCTTGGGGATCAGTTTGGGTAGTGTGCATTTCATCCTGCACGAAAACTTGAAGATGAAAAAGCTCAGAGCAAAATGGGTGCCGCATTTGCTCAACCAAGGCCAAAAAGACGCGCGTGTTTCCGCTTCACAGCGAAATTTGGCCAAGATGTCGAAAAATCCGTCGGATTTTTGGCGCAGATTCGTGACCGTCGATGAAAGCTGGGTCCATCACTACACTCCCGAGACCCAAGAAGCATCTAGCCAATGCTGTGCACCTGGTGATGGACCTCCGAAGAGGGTGCGAACAACGGCATCGGCCGGAAAGATGATGGCTACGGTTTTTTGGGACCAACGTGGAATAATTCTGGTCGACTACCTTGAGAGCGGTAAAGCGATCACGGGAGAATATTATGCAAGACTGTTGGACTGCCTGAAGCAAGAACTCATCGTGAAACGGCCCGCTTTGCAGAAGAAGGTTGTCCTGTTTCACCAGGACAATGCTCCCGCACACAAGTCGCGGCAAGCAACGGCAAAACTGGCCCAACTGAGGTTCGAACTTATTGAACAACCTTCCTATTCTCCAGACCTGGCCCCCTCTGATTATTTCCTCTTCGGACATTTGAAGAATAGTCTCGGTGGAAAGCGTTTTTTCCAGCATTGAAGAGGTTAAGGCTGCTGTCAATGCCTATTTTCAGTCTAAAGACGCGGAATTCTACTCGAGAGGTATAAATGCTCTGAAATCTCGGTGGGAAAAGTGTATTGAGCTTCTCGGGGAGTATATAGAATAAGAAAAAATTAAAAACAAGATTTGGAAAATTCTTGGTTTTCATTTTAAGAACTTGTTGAACTACCTGTATATATATTTATATATATATTCGCAGAGGATTTGGCGATAAGCCGTCCATGTTCGCAATGGCATACCACAACAAAACTTGAAAATGCGTGTATGTATCATAAATATGAAATGGCCATTATTGTAATTGTCTGCGATAAATGTGGCGAGTATGCTTGCTGTGGTTGGCGTTCGCTGTGTGGGCGGCTGTTTCAACTCGCATGGTGTTGTCTGGGTTATGCTTATTCTTTTTGCATGTATTAGTTTTTTTATTTTGGTTTCCTTTATATGTGTTTTTTATGTTATTTATCATGTTTCCCTTATGCATGTTTATATATATATATATATGAAAATGTGCGGTCACTTATGTGGCAGTCCCCTATAAACTAGCTTTGCATACGCAGCTAGCTAGCCGTTTGCGTCTCGTTTATTTCTCTTTCTTTCCTTCGAGCAGAATTGATAGAGAGTGTACGACTCCTGGTACATCCAAGTCGTATACACATCCCGGACCCCTTTTTCTCTCTCTCTCTCTCTCTCTCTCTTTATTTCGTTCACGACCCCTTCTATCACGACCCCTTCTACGTGTATAACCACGTAGCAAAACAAGACACGGGGCATTATTGGAACTGTCAGTCCTTTTGTTTCTGGACACAACACAGTGATGTGCCCCGAACTGAAGAAGAACTCCGGCATTGGCGTCGATTCACTTCAAAGTATTCTCAAGTAGCGCACAAAAATGCGCCCATCAACCTCAGCTGCGGCTTCATGCATCGCGTAGCGACGTGTCCGCAATCATTCAGCCGTCATGTAGCCTTGTCGTCTTGCTGCCATGTTCCTGGTGCCCACGGACTGATTGACTGCGTGTGCTGCTGCCTGATTGTCGTGTTTTCTACGCCTCGCCTTCGGGCTTCTAACTGGACTGCTAAGTACGGGCGTACGGGACCAACCACCGAAGAAGTGCGTCTGCGTGTTTATGCTTGTGGGAAGAGGGCAAACACGAAGAAGACGACAACAGCAGCAGCAGCAGCAACAACAACAACAGCAACAACAACAACGCGGACACTGAATGTGTCCAATGTGTGGAATCGAGCATGATGGTGGTGAAATGGCGGGCATCAAACGACATGCTTTGCCTGCGGGCAAGTACAACACATAGGGCCATCCAGCGGATACTAACAGCAGTCGACATCGTCATCATCATCACCACCATCATCATCATCACCACCACCATCAGCATCACCACCATCATCATTACCACCATCACCATCAGCATCGACAAATGCTGCCAGGCACGGAGGTCCTGCCGGAAGGGAACCAGCCGGGCGACCGGTCTGTCGTCGCGGCAGCAGCAGCTGCACTTCCGGTGAGACCACACACAATTGGCAAATCTCGGTCTCTGCTGCCTCGGCGTCTCGCTCCACCAATCGCGGCCAAGACGGACAACTCTCCGCTAGGGCGCCAGGGCGCCAGTGACGCCCTGCGACGGCGGCGGCGAGCTCGAGAACAACGTCGTGGACGTTTCTACTCGACGTCGTCATTGAGGGCATCATGTGCCTAGACCACCTGCCGCCCTTGTCGTCGTCGTGGTGGGGCTTCTACTGCCCCCATGACGACGACGACGGCCCTATTCCTCTGCCGAATGCCCCCCAGTTCTTTCCCAATCTGCTGCTGGCTACCCCACCAACGAGCCACGCTCATAGCCCTTTCTCTCATCGCCGCCCGCTCTTCCCCATTTCTGTCGGTCCCTGTCGCTGACTGTCACTGTCTGTACCCGAATCACGATGGCAGCTATCGACGTCGTCCATTTGCCGGAAGCCACACAGCGGGCGCAGCCCAAGTTGAATTGCAGAGCTGCAGGAGCATCGCTGCAGGAAAATCGAGCCGTTCGACCTGTCTGCTTCATCGGTCCGTAACACTTTTAGTTTTGCCGGCCCTCATAATAATAATCATAGTAATATTAATAATAATAATAATAAAGCAAAGGCAGCGGAGCGCCAGTACAAATGCATGGTGGATTGCTTCTACTTTATCTCTAAAAGCCGCATGCCATAACAATAAGAGCTTACACATTATGCTTACATTTGTATATGGATGTATAAAACAGGACAACCAGGACCCTTCTACCTCTGGCGCATCTGCCTTGCCTGCGTTCGCGACCGATTCCACGCTCAGCCTGCTTCGGCTAACCCGCAAAGCGTCCGTCTCTTTGTGACGTTTTTTATTGCAGGCATTCTTCATGCTTAGGAGTGTCCACGCTACTTACACCTGCTGCGGGCTCATTGAGGAACGAGCACTGAGGAAACGCTTGTTCTCTCAAAATTGCAATGCGTGACTAAAACAATAGTCCAAAAATCAGTCACGCTGAGAGGTTAGTGTATATATATATATATATATATATATATATACAGAGCGTGATATCAAAATATAAAAGGAATTGGAAAGCCCGTTAAAGCAAATGTTCGTATCGGCAAGCAAATAATCTGATCTCGGACAAATTTTGTTTAAGGATGAAAGTGATGATTACAAACATGTATGACACTGATGTTATTGTCCGACAAAGGAGCACAAAATGTGCTCACGGTCGTATTAGTGAGAAAATTCTGCTTCCTCTGATAAACGACGCCGGCTAAAAAATACGACATGGTCGTTCCAAAGAGAATTCGCAACAAAAAAATACGTTTTATCACTAGCTTCCACGTTCAATACACCGACAGTGCACACATTCATGACAATAATTTAGCACTAAATATATGGCCCACACTACCATTGCTTATCTTACAGTTACTGCTCAAAGGTACCGCGAGCCATTCGACAAAATGGGTATTGTCCGCAGAGATTTCACCGCTTCTATTGTGATGAGCTTGCTTCGCTAGTCCACGCTCTCAAAAGTCACATCTCGTTGTCAAATCCATTTACACAAGCGGAAAGAAAACAAAGTGAAGCAAATCGACTTTTATGCTGTTTCCCGTAACATACTAGAGATAGGCATATTATGAATAGTAGTAGTAGTAGTCTGCGATAGCCCGCAATTCATCGTTAGGTCGTCAGCATAAAGCCTGTACATGACTCCGTGAGGAGTGTGGTTCTGCACGTACAACACCCAATATCGCACTCAGATCACCGTAGGAGGTAGCGCATAAGCCGTGCAGCACACGAGGACGTAAACTTTTGCGATAGGGAGAGGAAAATGTTAGAAGAAGCGGAAAGCGACCAATCATAGTCATAACGAATTGTCGCTTACCAAAGTCTGTCCGAAGTTCTTAAACTGAAGTAAATGTTTAACGCGTACATTCCAATAGGAAGACGGCCGCAACTAACAGTTGCTATGTCCAAAATATAGCCAGTATAGCCATAGTAGCTGAACCGTGGGTGCATACTACACCCACGGAAACGAGCAGTGCTCCCTGAAGAGATGTGTTCGGGCAGCAATATACGGCTCAAATAGTTCTTCGTAGATCTCGGTTGATTGAGGTCAAGTCATCAAAAGCCTCGCAGAAAATACCTCGTGTATCAGCCACTGCGCCGGCGACGCTATTCTTCAAAGTGGGGCACAGAGCTCGAGACTGAGATGACAACAGCCGGCTCTCCCTCTGGTTAAGTTTGAGAGTAAGCTCCTAAAGCCGATACGGATTTCCTTAGTCCGAACGAAATTCCGACCACGCAGTAACTACAAGTACTCGGGGAGCACATAAGCCGACAGCATTAACGACATTGGAGACAACTTATAGCAGACGCTGTTTTTTGGGCGAGTAGAAATTTCCGCTGAACCTGCCAGGACACAGCGACTAACCAAGGGCTTCTGTGTTTTTATACCATATGCGTTGTTTAAGTTGATCTTTCAGCTTTGAAGATACATCATATATGGTGCGGAATGGAAAAAGTATTTAAACGCGTCGCGTTTATTTAACACGATGCTCGTGGAAAAACTAATAACAACACGTAAGGCCAGCAACACAGATCCTGTGTTCATCGCACGCCAGCCTTACATGAGCGACCTATGCACATGGAGGAGTGCTAGGGGATGATAAAAATACCCGGTACAAAATATAGATTATACCTACATATTGGCCACATGACATATATGCGTATATGCGGAACGTATGTTTCACTTCTACCTTGAATAAGGCCTTTCAATCAATCTGAACATCTGCTCATCAGCCACTCTTATGGATGTCTTTGCAAATTATCGTTTATTAAGCAACATTGATATTGTTTTTATTTTAGAGACCTAGCTTACCAGTGCAATTAGTTACAGAGAGGTTTGACTTGGTCAGACCGATGCGTCGAATGGATCGAGGATCCAGGAAAGCGTGTAATTAAACTCTAAACGGACTAAACTGTCACCGAGTTGAGATACTCACAGGCTCGAACGCCGTAGCGATGCACTTGCATTGTGATCATATTATCTTTCGAATCATATGCCTTTACGTTATAATGAATGCGAACTCGGGCGCTCAAAAACGGCCAGTATCTAACATATAATAGAAGATATAGAGTATTGACTTGATGTCGAGCATTCTGTTTGTGCTGTTGGCGATTCTTACATGTCTGACACTGACTAGCCAAAATAAAGTTTGAGTGACGCTTCCAGCTGACGAAACCTTCACTAACTTTTGCATCGTTAATGACTTCTTAGACGAAACTGATCAGGCAACCCACAAGGGGTAACAATACTCTAGACTTGTTTACTGGATTTATGAGGGAGCCATCGTCACCGAGCCAGCAGTCATTTAGAGTCGCTTGACAAGTTCAACTACTGCAAGACGGGGGTTGTGTGGATCTTTACAAATCTTGCGAGCGTAACTATAATGAAAACAGCATTATTCGCAAAATGTGTTGACATTGAGGAGAGAAATATAATATTGTAACGGAGTTAGATACAATGCAACAACACAACATTATCCACCTACTACGCTGTTGAGACACTAGACGGCGCCGCACAAGATGACGCGGCAACCGACCGAACACATTGTCTTCAGACGTGCCCTCCAACGGCCAAGGTCCATCCATCCATGTCCTCATCATCGTCAACAACGCCGACATGGGCCCTCTTCGCCCTTAGCTAACGACATCGATGCACGTTTACCACCGCCTTTATTTCACACCCTAACCACGACATCTCTAACATCATTATCATTATCATCAGACCTGTAACAGAGCGCGCCAATTAACTAATCCGGAGACATTCTAGATGACCAAGTGCACCAAATGTGCCGATTAACACCCTTGGTCCTAAACAGACGCTGCGGCGTCCTTTGAGTGAATAAATAGAATGAGGAAGTAAGGCCCGAGACCATTCTCTGCTCGGCTGAGCTATGCGCTAGTCGTATGCTCGTGTGTTGCTGTTCGTTGCTTCTAGGTCTCTGCGGGGTTGTAGTTACCTACCAAGTTACAGGGTTGATAATTTTCAAATTATGTTAATCAACGTATCAAGGTGCTAAATAATTTCATCGCTACGCGAGTAAACAACTCCCAGGGCATGAAGAAAATCTCTCTACTAAAAATCGATACTATGAACTCGTTAAAAAAATTACCAAAGCAAAGCGGCGGCATTCTCCTAATTGCCCTCGTCTGCATTTTTTTAATGATCAGCCGCCGTAACAGACAAATCACGTGCGTACAGAAATACGTCATAATTGACAAATTAATAGACATCATATAATTTCACTTGAGGACATGACTACATAATCAAAACACAAAACACGCAAAAACAAGTGCATTTTTTACCCGACGTTATACCACCATTTGTTTAATTAAAAACAAGTATTGCAGCAATTTTATTGCTGAACTATTAAAGTCCCGTTTTTTCAAAAGTCAATTATAACGCCTGTGCTGAGAATGGGATATAAAAACCGGCCAGCGGCTCAACTATCTATCGCGTGTATTCTAAAGAAGAAGCTGATTATTAACCATACTGAAATGTATTCAAGTTGTAATGATTGACATAAATTAGCATGAGATTGCCAGTGGCCGTTCTACAGGAACACAATTTGACCCACATTTGGAGTCTACGCATAAATAAATGTAGATCATTCTGTTGCATTTATAGCAGTTCTGCACGTTATACACTCGGTAACGACGCAATACCGGTAGTTAAATCGTTGTGTGATCTTGGTGTGATTGTTATCCTTTAACTAGATTTCTCTGAGCATATTACTGCTTCCGTCACTTCTGCCTCACAATTACGTGCTACTATGTTAAAACGCTCTAATTTAAAACTTACGGATTTCTATATAGATTTGTACAAATGTATTGTCTTACCTAAATTCCTTTACTGCAGCCAGGTTAGTGCTCATTATATGATAAAATATGTAAATGCCATCGAGAGGGCATAGGCCAAATTTATGAAACAAGTGCCAAAATGATGTAGTATTCTTCGTAAAGGCATATCTCCCGTTCCAATACAAAACTAACTTAAACGAAGTATAAGAAGTTGTGTTGACTCGGCACTGATAAGACGATGAATAATTATGTAGATGATGGATTTTGACGTGGAGTAAATGCTAGATCAGTTGAGATTGTGCAATCGGTGACAAAAACAACAGAGTTTTGCGAAGTCTGTGAAATCGGCAGACCTGGTGTACGCTATAGATATATCTAGATGTTAGATATTTTGTTACAAAATATGTCTATATAATATGCATGCACACGTGATCTTAAATAAAGGTGCTTTTGACGTGATTCGACTTTGCCGAGCAACTCTTTCGGGTAGCTATATAGTTAGTACGATAGCAGTAGATGACGACCATGACTAGCGCACTTGTTTCCCAGGCCATGCTGCCACTATAATGTTATATATGTGCATGAGCTGTGTACAGTAATAATAGTGTACCACGCATTACGTGCCTTCTATAATCCTGCACTTCCGAACTAAGCTTATTGTTGTGCGTTCGTCTAAGGTGCACTGGACAATCATGCATGGTCACGTTGAGCGGCAAGCGATCACGTTGGCGATTTTCAATAACTCAACTTGCGTTAGCGCTGCTTACGTAAACGTCAAATGCTAAACGAAATGCTATAAGTGAAATGCTTGCGTGATTGCTTAGCGCGGGCGATTTGAAGCAAACGAATCGACGGCGAATAACTGTCTTCCTGGTCTGTGGCATATCCGCTTTATTTATCGCTGCTGCTGCGGTTGTTGATGTTGAGTAAATCCAATTTGCGAATGGGACCACATAACAAGCTGAGCAAATCTGTGAGCTACGCGACCGACCTACAGACCAACCTCAACGACGCGCTAGATATTAAGCTGATTTTGCGCAGACTCATTTTACGCCGCAGAGGCACTTCTTGCGCGAAAGCTCGTTACGAAGCCATTTATGCAGCTACTTAGTGGCAATCGAGACCATTCTACTACGGCCATCGTACAGATTACAACTATGACCGTTTAAAACGGCATGTAGACTCGTTGCCAATGGCGTGCACCATGGAACGTGATGCACCTAGCTAAAGCCGATTATTGCTGATATGTGGAAAATCGAACAGTATTTCCGGAGCGGTTGCGCAATCTTTTTGATCTAAAAGTAGGCTGAATCTTATACTTTCTTTTACCAGATAAATCAACCACTCTATCATATATCGACTATATATATATATATACGGAGAGAGCATTGTTTACTCTTCCAACACGAGTCCAGATTAAATTAACCAAGCTAGCCTTTCTCAACGAAAAAAAAAAACGACGACGACGACGACAATGACTACGACAAGAGCAGCAACAACGACACCAAAGTTAAAGGGGTAAAAAAGCCCCCAACAGCACTAGCAACAAAAACAAACAAAAACAATCCAAACAACCAACAGAAACAGCCTGAATATTAACAGCATCGCCTATCTAGAGCAACAAAAAGTTTATCAGCACCGACGGCCACAACCTTAGTACCCCCGTACCCCTCCAGGCAATAATACCGCCAAATAATAACAACAGCAACAACAACAACAACAAAGACGGCCGCAGCTTCATCAGCAGCTGCTTCATATTATTAGGCTAGAGCGGTAGAGAGCAGTAAAGCTCTCTCGTCCTACTTCTGTGACCGGACAACGCTTTTGTTTTTTTCCGATCTTTGAGCGATTGTTGTTGGTCATGCTGGGCGACCGTTGTTTGCCCAGCAGCCTACGTTGCTTGATGTTTTGCCGGTGGCCGGTTACCTGATCAGCCTGACTCCTACGCCATCCTTTACATCCATCCGTGTCTCCATTCATCAATTTGGGCCTATCCGCGGATAGACGGGCAATACATAGGTGACGGTTGACTCGACGACGACAACAACAGGCCGGCAAGCAACAGGCCAAACCGCGGTAGATCGAACCGCCCAGCCAAAGATGGACAAGGAAGGCTGCAGTTGCTAATTGATCGATGGATTGACAATCGCTTCGACGGATGTCCGATACAAGAGCCTGGAGAGAAGGAGACGGAGAGAGAGCCCAAGTTCCGTGGCCACACGGGTGCCTGTGGCCGGGGAACATATACAGAGTCGGCAGGCGGTCAAGAGGATATTGCTGCTGTCAAAAGATCCCTCAAGATCAACCCCCGGAGGGGGGGGGGGGGATGACGGAAGACGCAGCCGACCGCGACGCACGAGCTTTGCTGTTGTTATTAAGATTATGGTTTTGTTGCCGTTGTTCTTCTCGTCATTGTTGTTGTTGTTGTTGCTGTCGTGTCGTTGTTGTTGCTGTCGTGTCGTTGTTGTTGCTTTCGTTAATGGACGGCGACAACAGCAGCAGATTAACAACGACAGCACAAGTTGTTGTTTAGCAACAACGACATGGAACAGCAACCGCATTTGCAACGACAATGTCAATGTAAACCGCAACCCACGGTAAAATATGAGCGAGTGAGGCCCCCTCGAGCTGCTTAGCTGAGGGGTCAGCCTCAGGAAAGAAAGGTTAACCGTTCCAGCGCAACGCTTATATAGGAAACCCGTGTGTTTTTGTGAAACTCACTCTGCTCGCAGAGCAAAAACTATAAAGCATAGCCGGCAGGTCTGAATGCCACAGAGTCAGTCTAACAGTTATCGTTCCCTGGGGGGGAGGCGGGTGTTAGTGGGTTTGTGAGTCCCACACTAGTCACGTAATCCCCAATATTAATGCTGAGAGGTTTCAGCATATAAAAAAAAGAGTCAGTCTAAACGCATTTCATGTACATAATTATATCGACAAATAAATAAGTATATATATATATATATATATATATATATAACGACACTGAAAATCCATGTTGGAGATCATTCAATGGCTAAATTTTAATTACACTATATAATTGAAACGCAATATTAAACTCTGCAAGTACTGTATATCTCCCGGTGCGTCGCGGTGGTGGTGGTGGTTTTGCTTCTGCTAACTTTATTTTTTATGATTATTATTACGACTTCCGTTGGCGTCAATACAGCAGCTTATGCTTAATATCTATAGTATTTTCAATTAAAAAAAATGTATTGTAATAATATTAAGTGCATCTAACCCAAAAAACGATTTGCTTGTCTACTTGCGGTGACATGTCTATCGAAAGAGGTGGTGCAACAACCTTTACACAGCAGCTGAACAGATACTTGGTATACGAGATAAATCACTCGGATAGTACCGTACGGAGCATCTCCAGTCTCAGTTGGAATACTTTCACGATCGGTGCACAACCTGACATGGGGCTAAACACGAAGCGCTTTCCCGCCGGCCTTGGCAAGCAAGGTACTCTCTGCACGAACTTTGCGAAACATCTTGCAGCAAACTAGAGCGTGTCTGAGTGTGTTCGAGTCTTCACACAGTTAAGACCGTAGATCAGCCTCCGCCTCACACAGTTAAGACCGTAGATCAACCACCTGGAGGTGGGTCGCTGAGACAGACAGTCGTCGAACGCCGCCCATTGCTCCATAAGAAGACGCGAGACCTGCCCGCACCGTTTCGTTGGTGCGAGCGGTAATGATCGTTTGCGTATAGTGGGGCCGAGCGCGTATACGTTACGCATTAGAGAAAAGATGACATACTTCGGTGACGCACCTGGGTTGCGTGCTCGGTCGTTCGACGTTCTCACAAGGATTTTTTTAAAAAAAAAGCAATATATATATGCAATAAAGTTGGTGAACCCAGACTTCTGGTGGCAAGAAACCTCTATTTCAGGGAAGTAGTTTGCTTGGTAGCGCCTAGGTAGAATGCAGTCCACCTCGCGACCACGATGTCGCCTGAATTTATTCCAGTTGTAGTCCAATGCTGCTTTTACCGGATATGGTCAACAAGGTCGGTGTGCAGATAAAGGGCTCTCTTGAGGGGACTTTGTCAAAAGTCGTACAAGTGACTTCCAGACCTTTCGGCCATAGCTCACTCTTTCTCTAATTGCAGCACATGGACTTCATTGTAATACCCTTCGGCCATATACTTGGACGCATTCACACTTAAGTGCTCTTAGACGCTTGACTAGGGTACATGTTTGCGTCTCGTCTGTCCACGGTACGCTTTCCTGTAAATAGTAAGAGAAGCCTGGTGATTTGCCCAGCATCTGTCCTCTTGTAGCGTTCTCGTTAAAGACATCATAAAGAAAGTCTGCCAAAAGTGACTTAGGCTTCACAAAGTGCCTCTAATAAACTAGTTCTGGTCCCGCGTTTTTTTCCTCGGAAGAAGCGACTGAGCCTGGTGTACTTCTTCTACTTTAGAAATGAATAAAATCCTGTTTTTATGAGTTAGTCGGCATGCAACGATTGGGCTTGAGCGTATTGCTTCGCAGTTACATTGAAAGCCAGTTGAATGCGAATCACCTAGTCATCATTAAGCGGATGGCTCGCCACACCCACGAGGCTGCACAGCTAAAGCTGAAAGCTTGCCATCTGCTTTCTTTTTCCGCTGAGCACCCGGAATCTTATACTAATATGGTGAAGGCCTTTTCCGTATACAGGGCGTTTTCTGCCCCTGAAGCCCTCAAGGGTCCTGCGACTGACTTGCAACTGTACCGGTGCCCTTTACCCTAGCTGAAGTACGCTACCTCGGCGTAGGCGAGGCAGCCTTGCTAGCCCGATAAAAACACAGGCAAATATTGTAATTACACATTGCCCTACTACGACTAATACTACAGTAAAGTTTTCGGGCTGACCCTCAGCCAAGATTTAACGTCCACGGAACTGCTTTTCGTCTCATTGCTACATAGACGGACTACCCCCATAAATACAAATCGGTGGGGCAACGGTGGGGCTCGAACCCGCGCACCTGCTATGTGTCTCCTCCAGTTGCGAGGCGGAGACTTAATCCACCAAGCCACCGGGCTCGACACTACGACTAATACTACTGTCTCCACTTTTACTTTAGGTTCTGATTTTGCTAATGCAGTCGAATAACGTCGATCTATGAGCACCGATGATTGATGGTGTACAGCCGCAATCATATTTTGTCGTCGAATGTTGCTGTGTAGCAGTTATTAATTTGAGATCGGTCGATCGGTTGATTTTGGCATCACGAAGGCGGCTAAAGGCCGTGCTGGTGGCGGCCGCGGCGACCACAACGCCGAGAGCGACCTCTGTGGACGTGGGTTACCTACAGCACTTGCGTCCATTACGTTTAGTGCTCACTGATTGGTGCGTTCTACACACACACACACATACACGTTTCTCCTTCTTCTTTTTCTCCTTGTTTTTCCTCTGCTTTTTTCTCCATGATGAGTTCGCCCTCTTCAGAAGCTAAACTATGCGACCCTTGCATTGAGAGTGGACTTTTTCCAACCCGATTATTGTATTTTTTTAGGCAACCATTTTCTAGTATCTACAAGCACCGCTAATCTATGTGCTTTTGTGTACCTTGTCGAGTTACCTGTAGTTACCTGTGTGTCTAGCGGGATGATGAGAGTTGACAAAAAGTTGTTGCTGTTTGTTGTTCCTGTTGCTGCTAGAGTTGATGTAGCAGACTGCAGTTGCGTCACGCAAACCACGGTTTTAATTAAAAATAGTAAGTATTGTCTTCAGTATAATAATAATGATAATAATAATTATAATTAGTTAAATATCCGTATTGCCCTAAGAGTAGAATTGCTGTTATCTTCGCTGTCATCGTTGTCATCGTCGTCGTTTCTGATGTCGTCGTTCGTCGTCGTCGTCGTCGGCGACAATCAACGTCTTCTGTCGGATGGTGATTGCGGTCGGTAGTGTTTGCGATGTTGTTATGCAACGTCGTTCGCGAAGTCTCGGATCCAATTCAAACACAGCGCTTGCGGCTCTCTACCTCTACGACGGCTATCTTCTAGCGAAAGTCGCACAATTCCGCCGAAGGGCTGAGTCGTGTTTTCCGTGTGTTCCGCCCAGTTCGGGCCGACTCGAAAGTCATCACAAGAACGGTTTGAAGCCGCGCGTGTCGTTCGAAGCTAGGCCTTGCGTATGCGTATTTGGTACGCGTCTCGTTCCGCTCTAGTGGAAACAGCATTACCATTAGGGCGAGTTTGTTCGTTCTCTAGCGAGTAAAAGTAGGTCTCGCGCTCTTTCCCCCTCTCTCTCTCTCTCTCTCTCTCTGTTCACCCTCCCCCCTTCCCGCGCTCCGCTCCCTTTGCCTTCTCTCTCTCTCTCTGTGTCCTCTGTCTCTCTGTGCGTGTAGCTCGCGGGCGCGCGTGTATGCTTTGCATTGCTGTATTTGCCTCTATATCTGTTCGGATGTCGCGTTACATTTTCACTACTACTTGCCTGTCTGGTTGCGACGCGCAAGCGGCGCAACTTCGCTTCCCCCAGCAGTGTTTTGTGTGTTCAGCCTGTCATACGTTTAAAAGCTGCTGCTGCTCCTGCTTTGCTGACCGGAGCGTCGTATTCCTGTCTTGCTTATTTTCCATTTCTAACTATACGGGTTCTCTCCCGCATTCTTTCTCGCTCTCCCCCGCCTCTCTCCCATTCTTTCTTCCTTTCACAGTCTATCTGACTAAGTGGATGGAGCACTGGATAAGCCTAATTTCGCTTAGGACGCTCCATCACTACGACGACCGTTGGCAAATGGCCACATCGGTGCCGCCGCGTTGGTCTTTGTTGCTGTTGTGGTTGTTGTTGTTTTCATTGTTGTTGTTGTTGTTGTTGTTTTCATTGTTGTTGTTGTTGTTGGTTATTCATGATAATGACAAAAGTCTTTGGCTGCGTATGTTCCCGGCTTGGCGGTGGCGACAGCGCAGATCGGCTCGAGAAATAAAGCTGATGGTTCGCGGCTTCTGGAGTCTAGGTTTGCATCCTAGCTGCCTGGCACGCTTGACCTTCCAGCTGACGAATAAGCCCCGTAAGCATCTAATCTGCACAAATTGCAAGCAATAATAATAATAATTATAATTATAATAATAATAATAATAATAATAATAATAACAATTATTATAATAATAATAATAGTAATAGTTACTACTATATTATAGTAGTAATCATAATAATAGCAATAACACGGTGATGATTATGATCAATCTGCGACGATTATGATCATTCTCACCCCGTAGCAGCTTCACACAAGAACAGTAGTATAAGAACAGCGACCGCAACGTGGGCCGGTAAGAAGACGCACGAAGCACTAAGGACGCTTTGTGCGCTGTTGTGATCGGTCGTCAGGCGACGACGTGACAGTCGTGACGCTACTGCCTTCAGCGCCGTCGGTGGAGATCCGTCAACGCGTTTGGCAAACACGTGTAATGGCGGCCAGGACGTGAAGGTGGATGGTGATGGTGGTAACCGTCACGCCGGTGATGAGACTCACCATCATCATCACCATCAGCACCATCGTCATCTGCTTGATGAATATTAGCATCATGCCCTTCACCATCATCATCATCATACCTATATTCGCGATGACCCGCAGCACGCGCACCAAGCGGTGTCTTCTAACGCCGCCGCAATCAGACGCATCATTTCTGATGAAGTCCGAGTTCTCGTTCGCATTCGTCTTCGCCGTCCGTCCGAGCTTGCCTTCTTGCTGTCTTGATTGTCCACTCGTTTACGTCGTTAAATGAACAATAAAACAACAATATTTTTTGAACAAGGGTTTATTATTATTATTATTATTATTATTATTAATAGTACAGGTATCACAATAACTAACATACTAATTATACAAATATTGTTGATTGCGTGTCAGTAAACACTCAACGTCACTGTGGCGTTGCCTCTCTCTAGTTCCAATTATACCCTCCAGCGGAGTAACGCGGTCGATCTGGGCTCCGCTGTGACCTCGAAGAGCTTCTTCCTAAGCTCTTTTGAGTGCAGCCTTGCTTCAATCGCAAGACGACTCGAGACCGAACGCCACTACAACGTGGTCTTCAAAAATATGCGTGTGTAGGCGCCGTTTATGCATCTCCCGTTGGAGAATGATGTGTCCCACGCCCGCGCAGGCTAGTCCACGGTAAGCGAGGGCGTACGAATCGAATACGGTGACGTCTCGTGCATAGTCCCGACTAGTAAGGCCATCCGGACGACGCCTATTGTCCCTTTGCGGTCCGCCAGGCCTTAGTGTGACGCGGTAGCCGTAGTTTGTTCAAGGGCGCACCCGAGAATGTCATTAATGGCATCTTGGCGGCCCCGCGTGAGCCTGGCCAGCTTAGTGCAGCTAAGCCGGATACTCCTCTGTCTAAAAAAACATGGCATTGCCGAGTTTGAGACCACTGGCGGCTTGAAATTGGTTTCCCGGACGAAAACACACCAAGAGCTACGCGCCGGCGGAGTCGGACGAGACCGCTTTTGAGTCTGTGCAGATGTCACCCACATTTAACTCGCAGGCAGACGGAAGGGCTAAGTGGGCAGCCTGAGTGACTATTTGGTCTAACCCCTTCTGCCTAGTGACCTGTCCCTCAAAAGGACGGCCAGACGAATGCGCATCTCAGAGCCGAACAGCGTCTTGTTGGTGGCTGATGAGCCCGCCGCCAGTAGTGGCCACTGGGGAGACGCAGCTATGTGATAAGGCAATGAAGGCGAGCAAGGTAAGGTCCGTGGCCGAGTGATTGTCCGTTCCACCCAGCCGGACCGATAGGCTTGCCTACATCAGGCTGCCTCCTTATCCTCGGGCGACAGGTGAAGGATGTTTTCTAAGGCTTTCCTCATCTGGTTGTCGAAGTCCAAAGCTTCTGCCGGAAGAAAAAAGGCAGGTAAGCTCCGTAGTGCGTACAAGACCTCTGCACTCCTTCAGCGTGCAGGAGCAGAATGTCGTATATACCGAAATGGCCCAGCCGCTAGTAAACCGAAGAGTTGTTTCCTCTCGGATTTCAGGAAACACCGCCGTGTCCAGCATGTTTGGCTCAAACCGGTCATTTACAAAGATGCCAGGGGGCTTGCTGTTAATTTGAGTGGCTACTTACTGTTCGAAACCCCGTAAGAAAAGTTCGCGTCTAAAAGGTTGAGATGCAGCCCGATCCATTGTTCGAGTGCTCTAAGGCCCTTGTTATCTCTGAGTAACATCGAAGAATCGTTGTCAAAAAGGGTTGCATCGTCGAAGCTAAATAGAGGGAACCTAGATGACACCTGCTTGACGTACTAACGGAAAAGGAGGCTGAACGCAAGAGGAGGCGTTACTACGTCTCCCTGCTAACCGGCTGAGGACGTAATTACAATCATACCAAACATCAGGCAAGTCGGCCTGCTGTATGCCTGGCGCGTCATTGGATAGCGAGTTGGAGCGGGCTTGTAGACCTTAATTGAGTTAAAAAAAATTCAAAATTCCATTGTGGGGGCGCGAAGAAGGCAGCGGTTGTGAGAGGCTGGTAGTGGTGACAGTGGTCTGTTGAAGCGCTGCTGTTCGACTTAACTCAGCTATATTTTTCTTAAAAACCCTTTCTGCATGAAACTGGATACACCTTATCGTAGACTATATACATCAGTTCCTCTAGGCTGTCCGGATCATTCCCGCGAAGCGAACACTTCGATGTAATGCCAAAGTAATACCGAGCCTGGGGGGGTGGGGAGGAATCCGGGTTTAGTGGGTTTGCGAGTCTCACACTAGTCACGCAGGCTGCTAGTGGCGCATGTGCATCATGCATTCCCGAAACCTCCCAGAACAAAAAAAAAACAAAAAAGATCATTCCCGCGTTGCTGCCTTAAAGTTTAAAGCAATGCGCTGCCTCAGGCTCTTCATATGACCGTTGTCTCTGTTCGACTTCTTGATGATCTAGCCGACCGATTGTCGTCGTTATGTCCACGGTCTGCCGTCCCCACACGCCTGAATTCTTATTGACAACCGGACAAATGGTGCGCTTGCTGCTCAAGGCGAGCATCATAATGACGAGCCTTTTTCTTCTTTACTTTAAGCGCGACGCCCCCTACCGTGCAGGATAACGCCGTATAGCTATACGGCCGCAGAAGTTTTCCGAATCGACACGTCACAGATTAGCAGTTTCTCCATGGCTCGGGGGGTTACGGTCATGCCGTCTGCCCTAATGTTTCCTTTTTATATAGATGGGTGGGCTTGACACGCACGACAAAGCACGCGTGTCTAAAGGCTTGCAGCAGAAAAAATGTATACTAATAATAATAATAAAAAAAAAAATAATAATAATAATAATAAAAAAAAAAAATAATAATAATAATAATAATTTTTATATTCATTATTGATATGTGTTATTATGTCCCCCAGCTGCAGTTATATCCTGGTCCGGGCTCAACTTACGGCAGCGTCATTGCAACAACTAGAGCATAGGAAAGCAAGCGAGAGAGCGAACGCGCCTCGTGGCGGGGAATCGTCTTGCGTCACCGCGTAGAGGCGGAGAAACTGCAGAACGGGTCGCCGGGCGAGAGCCTCCCGCATCGAAACAACAGCTGAACGATAACCGGCTGACCGTTGAACATAATCCTTCTGGTTTGCGGTCAGTCGGAATAACAAGAGCTGCTGCACAGTACAGTTACGAACTCACTCTGCCTGTTTACTTGTTCATTTGCAAGTGGGAGTTGTAAAAGCGAAAAACGATTCATGTGTGTCCCTTGGAGGAGGAAGAGGAGGACAGCAAGTAGGGATTAGGTACGGGGCGCTAATTTCAAACGCATAATGATGGTATGAAGCAAGTGAGGTACTTTTACGACATTCAGCACGTTAAGAGTTTGGGCTTAGAGACAAATAGGCGCGTGTACACTAAGGAGAAAACATGCTATTACACAGCATGTAGTTCAAGAATAAAACCTTGAACCACATGATCTGTAGTAGGCTAATATGCCCACAATGTGCTAACAAGCATTAGCGATGCGACACTGAAGTAGTATTTTACGAATATAGAACAACGGTGTATACCTGTGTACATGTCTTTCACGTATGCAACCTCTTACTAATATTCTTTTCATGAAGACATATTTTTCAAGGAGGCGACTGCTGCACCACACCAATGGAGAAGAGAGAGATTCAAATTCACTACGAGATTCGAAAAAGACGAAGACGCAGCAGACCAATTGGCAAATAGTTAACTGACACAACGGACGCCGTTGTTTCCAATAAGCATTGGGCGTTATAAACGAGAAGAGGCGGTCCCTGCGTCACACAATGGGCTACCGACTACGAACGGCTATCGATCGGTTAAAGCGGAGAAAGCAAACGTCGTCGCTTACGGGACGTCCCGTAAACATCGACGTGTGTATATATACGTATAGGGAACGAGCTGGAACAAGAGCGTTTACGTGAGGGTCTGCGAATGTATATAGGTCTGTACGTCTTCTCAAGTCTGTACATCTTCCAAGGGCTGGACGTTCGCATGCGAATCTGTGCTAGAGCCAGAGCCTTACATTTCCTGACGCTCGGCCATGAAGCGCGTAGCCACAGGCGTGACCTCGCGGCCACTGTAAACAGCGATTCGCTCAACTGAACCAGCGGAGCGCAGCAATACTTCCGTTCGTTCAAGAGCTGCGGTGCTGGATAATTCGCTGTGCCCAGCGATTATATACACATCACTCTTGGGCTTACTCAAATATATATATATATATATATATTATACATAATATATATATATTTTTATATATACATTGAAATATACATATGTATATATAAATATATTATATATATATATATATATATAGACGGGAAAAGCGCTGGCTCTCGAATGTCGAGGAGTATTGAAGAATGTTCAAAGTAGTCTTCCCAGGCTGAAGAAATATTGCGGAAATAGCTCCCGTTTGTGAGGGGCAATACTCGCCACTCTTTTTTCGAGTGTTTGAGTTTGGCTGGACATGGTACGCTCTAGTAAGTAGAAGTTTCATACTGCCCGGCCAGCAATAATACCAAATATATATATATATATATATATACTTCTTTTTGAAACTGTAACACACAGTAAACTACTCGAGGTGCTGCCTATATTCGGAGTGGGGGAATAATTGCATGGGCAAATGATTTCCTACGTGAGCGGACCTTCCATGTACGTGTACATGATGCTCTGTTTGAGAAGGCTAATGCCACCCTCGGTTGCCCTCAAAGAGCCATTTTTGGGCAGCTCATGTTCAACTTTTACATCAATTCGCTAAGGGATATTATTTCCGAAAACATGCAATACGAGATCTATGCGAATGATGTTGAAATATACGACAGAACAGGCTCATTGGAGGCCTACAGAAAACTGCAGGATACGGTTAATAAGTTTTACAAGTAGTCTGTCTTGCTTGATTTAAAACCGTCGGTGCAAGTGCGTTTTGGATCACTTTGGTCACGGAGATGGAGAATACAATTACTCAATCGGTGGGCATTCCTTTGCTTCGAAAAACTGATCAGAGATCTTGGTGTAATGACGTCTGCTAATATGGAGTATATAGAACACGTAATATCATACATCGTTTTAAGGGCAACACAGTGATAAAATCGAATCACACGCTCATTCAAACTTGAAGGCCCCCAAATTTACTCAAAACTATTTGAGGAATACGTACTGCCTATAATAGCATATGCAGTCCCAATCTTAGCACATGTCGCCACGTAAAATTGCATAGAAGTGTGAAATATCGAGTAATGACGTCAAACTTTCCAACATATTGGAGATACTGATTGATCGCGATACTCTCGTTAGCGCTGAGAAAGGTCATACTCAACTAATGTTGAAGATGTTTAACAGTAGCGACAAAATGAACTCTGAACCATATGGAGAGTAATCAGCTACCTACATGGAAATTTTAATAACAGACTAAAAATTTTCTTGAATGTAGCGTATTCATAAGATATATGCATTGCTAGACAGAATGATATTTTGGATTTGTAAAGCAATTTCAGAAATTCGTATTCATTATAAAGTATAGCTGCTGTCTATGATTGATAACCAATTATTTTCCTTAAACCGTGTTAATAGTTATTTTAATTAAATGTTTTATACTTCTAAAGTGTATTTGTTTTTAAAGTGGATAAGTAATAAAGGTAGCATATCCTATCTTCTAAACATTTTAAAGATTTTTTTCTCTCAAAGAATTAAAAAGTAAGCGCTACCGGTTGCCATATGCGGGTATTACCATTATTATTCTGTATTCTGCATATATAATTACACAGTTTAGGCCGTTCTTCGACAATAACGGCTTCAAACTGGCGATATACTACCAATGTTTTCAATTCCTAGTCATGCCCATGTTATTCAGAATCTCACAGTACACCAAAGCTCTTTAAGCATAGCATCCTTCTACTTTTGCAACGGTTTTAGGTCCGGTGACTTGCTGACCTTGTGCAAGCTACAATGTTGTAGACAATTCATTGCGCATCGCCGGTAGGCATGCTTACTGGAAAGGACAAAAAACTATTTGTCCTTTCCTAACAAGAGAGCACAGGTGTTCAGGCGCTTTACCAGATTGTATTCCTTGATTTTTTGCGGCTACCGTAACCATTAGCATGTATAACGAAGCTAAAGGTAATTAGGTGCGAATAAACGCATTCATACGGCATGCGTACCATGTATGCATCATGTTACGATTGCACACAGTTTCAGGTTGGTCAAGGCGTACACCTGTATTTTCAGTATGTGTCCATTTTTTCATGCGTCCACAATAAGCTTAGCACTGTCCAGCTATGGTACTTCGGCAGAAATTAACTCGCTAAACAAACACTGCAAAAATAGCATGCGATCGTTGTTCACAGCCAGCGCTCGACCCCACCTGTTTCCGCTAACTAGCTGGAGCTCCTTAATCGCCAGAACTTTGACTGGCTTAATTATATATTTAACTGGCTTTAGCTAGGCTAATCTAATTAGTTAAAATAACCCTAGTTAACTAACCTTATATATATATATATATACACCCGCTTACCGAATCCACTAGTTTTACCTCGTAAGTGCTTTGTAATAAGCCCGCAGCAGTTCGCGTTGATCGCGTTCGACAATCGTCAAATGGAGTGGAGTAGCGTGACTTGTCAAAATACTGTCGAATATTTTTACTTGGATACGACGTACAATATATTTGCATCAGCCAGTATAAAAGTACATGATTACTTTGGTATGCCAGCCATACTAGCCGCGACAACGTGTGTAGCAGAATAGTAATCACTCTTCTGCAGTTCAGCAACTTCCGCTGCTTTTCAAACCATGCCCATCAACATCAGATGAAGGGAGCCGTGATCATCAGGGACGTAGACTTCAACCGTACCGAAACACCGGTTGAGTGCCGGAAGAAGGGAATGGGTGAATTGTATACGCACAGCCATGCTTGCTTCTGAAGTAAGTGAGAGTAATTGTGATATTAAAACGAAATACTCATACGTTGGGCAGTATTATGCCCTCTTGATGCCTGATGATATTGTAGGAAGAATACTAGTTCACCTCATGTTCCGCTTTTATTTAGAAAACAGTGGTAAAGCAATTCTTCGTCTGCACGATACAAACGTCATTACTCTGCTGCTACTGCTGCTGTGCTTCGGACGACATTGCGGACGTCATTTTTCCTCTGCTTTTTGTTGACTCGGGGCTTACAAAATATTTTACACTCTAAAATAGCCCTGCGATACTAGCAAGGTTCGCGGAAGCTTCGTGAAGAAGATACCGTAGTAATGTGGCTTGCCGCAAAGCACGTCCCACACCTTTGTAATTACCACTGCCATTCCTCTAGACCTTCCTACGAACGGCCCAGTTTAACAAAGCACTTTCAAAGCATTCTCTTCTTGAGCGTCGACATCTTTCCGCTGACTCTTGTTGTTGAATCAGCAACGACGAATGAGACAGCTTATCAATAGGATATCGACATTTTTGTGTCAGGCTTAAAGTGTAGATGTCTGTCCTGTCGATCGCCGACGATCTATTTGCACACGTCTGCATCATAGCTGGCGGGCGCTTCTCTAAGCATCTCTAAGCTTATGGATAGCGGCCCGCTGCAGTGTCAGGTCAATTCAAACGCAGCAGAAGAATCAATACGATTGCCACCCCTGTTCATATAACAAGGGCAAGTCTCCTCCGCCGGTACGTGGTGACAGGTGGGTGGCGGCCATGCGTATAAACAATCATCGGTACGCTATATACAGCTGATCTAGGGCGATCTTAGTTTAGTTCCACAACTACTGTGTAGTTTCTCCTGCAGCGATAGTCGGCCTTCGACCGCGATCGGGCAGTGTAATGATGGCTTTTCCTCTAGAACTGACACCAACCTCACTGGCACTAGATAGAACCTCGCAAGGCTGTACTCACTCTTCGCCGGAGAATAGACTATGCCTTTTGTTCAATTATTCCTACTCTGGCGATTGCGTTCAACAGGAGATAGAAATATATACCCCAGATATACGCCGCCCCCCTCGCCCCTCTCCCCCCCTCCCCCGTTCCAGTGATTCTTCAGCGGTTCACGGAACAAAACTAGAGATATCTGTCTCTGTCTGAATGTGGAGGATATCTGTGTATGTCTCTGTCTGAATGTGACGTGCAGAGCTCTCTCATCCTCAAGCAAAAGCAGCTACATACAGAGCCGCAAATGGGGAGCCGAAAAGCGGTCCCACTCCTAACGTGTCGTGCCTTACACGCGTCGTGGTCGAGTCTGTCGATTGTACATACCGGCCTATCGATGGTTAGCGGAGTCGTGGTTCGTTTAAAATTGAGTTGCCTTTGTTGATCACATTATCGTTGGTAGGGTGGACAGGTAGGTGTCACGTGTCAGCTACGGGGCAGTCTAATGGTTAAAGGCCGCTTGCACTTTTCTTCTTCGGGCGGTGGCCGCAGCAGCAAGCAAGCAGCAGCAGTATACGGCGGCGTACAAGCAAGTCGAACTCACTCGCCTACTCGATAACATGTCTGTCACCGATGAGAGGTCACCGATCGACCATTCAAACTACCAAGCTCTACCTAATGCATATCCGCCTAGGCAGCGCCTGCAGGCGACCACAGACTATAAGGTTGGTTGACGTCGTGATATTCGCTCGAAACGCATCAACGGTGGGCCGCCAAAGAACAGCCATGCAAGACTATATTCCAGCCCGTCGCGCAGTAGCAGAAGTCGTAGTAATAGTAAGTTCAATTTAATTTAATTTTTTTTAATCAAGTTAAATAGTTTATTTACGGAACTGCATACATTCACATGCTCAAGTTCTCAATAGTGGTAGAAAAGTTCCTACTAGTAGTAAAAGGTGTTCCTGTGATTGTTAGGTCTGCTGTAAGTATAGCTCGTATGTAGCCTTCTGAGTATTCATTAATAGTAATCATCATATCCTAACTACAGGCCTTTATTGTGATGTTTTCACCCTACACGCTAACCTTACAGGTAGGTCCCTGCTTGCGCTAAAAATTGGCATCGCCCATGGGGCGTCTAGTCAGAACGTCAGTCACCAAGTAATACGATGGCCCTGTGAGCCCTGTGATAGATATTAATTGGTAAGATGAGTGATGTACACCGAGCGTCGTTGTTAAAGCCACGGTTGTATAGTGCTCACAAACCCACTAAGATTCAGTCGTCCTGTTTGTCCTCAGTTGTCCTCTTGTCAGGGATGGCCGCAGTACTGTCGTCTCGAAATTACCTCACCTGGCCACTGTATCTTGCCATTAGTGTTGTTTGACTTTGTCTGGCAGTTATTTTTCCTCGGAGACAAATTCTGCGAATTTTCTTACTATAAACCAGGACTCCGCATAACCCTTATATGGCGGCGTGGTCTAGGGGACTAGTGCGCTAGTCATGGTCGTCATCTCATCAGGGGTGTCGCTGGTTCGATCGCTGTTGTTGGCCGAATTTTCTTTGAGCGATTGAGAATAGATGGTAAACCATACCGCTGACAGTCTGCGGCCATGCTGCCACAAGGACTGTTAGGGAAACCCTAGATATCTTAACATGTCCGGCCCTTGGTGCATTGAAGATATACATCAGGTTAAGTTCCAAGCCCGTCGGGGACGGACAATAGTCGAGAATTAAAAACAACCTCTTTAAAAAAATGTTTAAAAAAGGACTTATAGCCTTTAAGGAGGGCCTCTACAATGGCGTGCAATGTCAGGAAACTCCCCATTTCCAGGTTTCGAGCAGCCATCGCTTAGTATTAAAAAAGGAACAGTGTTTGTAACAAATCTTACATCGTCAGCCTCTCTTGAATTGCACATATGGTATGAGGGGGGAAGAAGTTTTACAAATGCGGTGTAAGTATTGCTGAAAACAGCCATCCGTGGCCTATCAGCAGTTGAACGAGTCGACAGGATAAGTGAGCCATGTTTAAGGCCGTTCTATTTGTAAAATCATTAGTAAGAGTATTGATTTTGTTCCGCATTGCAGGATGTCCCGGCTGAAATTCTTCTATCCATTTGCTTAGCTTATCTGTTCTGCTAGAGTATCAGTGCCCAATCATCTGCGTAGGCAAGGGAATAAACTCCCGGGAGATGTGGATGTCTAAGTGCTCCATCGTAGGTTCTCACACAATACATATATATATATATATATATATATATATATATATATATATATATATATATATATATATATATATATATATATATATATATATATATATATATATATATATATATATATACATATATATATAGGTTGTCTAGAGGTCTAGTGAAAAGACTTTGCTACTATTCACTTTTCCAGGGAAAATTGAATTTACGTCAACGCGGCTTCTTCAACTCCTGGACCGCCAGCCGAAAACAAGCGTTGTCGCTACACTGTACGTTCAAACTGAGAGAGATTCAAAGCCACAAAGAAGCAACTTCGGCGCATTGAAAGAGTGACACTCAGGCAGTGTGCCCCGTCGACATATTTCATCCGTGTACTTTAAAGAGACGACTTTTGCGCCGAAGAATGGTTTGAGCTTCTGCTGTTCACGATCGTGCTTTTCGCCAATATTTCGTCACCGATAGGCCAGTGCTGATGCTGCCAAAACTAAAGAAGGTTTTTATGGGTTTCTCGGTATTGCCAGGAGTAGCCGTAGTACCAGCAGTAGTAGTAGGTGTGCCGGGTGCTCAATCGGAGAACTGAAGCAGATTTAATTCTGTTGTTGTTTATACACTACAACTGATATATGCACATCATATTTAGAAAATGTGCCGTTTAAGGAAGCCAGTTACTTAGTTAGTAAGCTGGTATTTATACACCTTGTTACGTGGTTTCGATGGGTAGCGATTTCACCACAATATTTACCACGCAGTACTTACATACACACAGTCTCTGATCTGAGAGCACTCTAATTTAAGACAAAAATACTAGTGTGACCAGCGTCTGCGGTTACTGCGGTAAAATACGGGTCGACCCCTATTTTGCAGGGCACTGCTTTGTTTCGTTGCAGACCTTTTCCTTTGCTGTGGCTAACAAATATTGGTAATTGCAATATTGTCGACTCTTTCCACAAGCGTTCTTTGCATATGCATACGCAGCACAAGCGTGTTTGTTTTAGCGGTTTAATTTACGCGATTGATCAGGGACTTCACTATAGGCTCTGTCTGACCAGACGTTACTCCAAGAGGTAACCCACCCTTGCAGCTCGTGTGTGAGTGCAATGAGGTGTACAAAACATGTCTTCTCCTCTTCGGTGAGAGGTTGCTAAGAACGAGCAATACATCGAAGCAATCGAGCATTACTCTCTGAGTGCCATAACCAGATCGCCGTCGACCCAAAAGTGTTTGCCAATTCCTTTTGGTGTTCTTCTTTTTTCCTCTTCATTACTATGCCTCTTTTGTTACAGAGTAAATAACTTTTTTTTGCTACAGTGAAAACAGCTCCGCGGAAAGAAAAAGATACTCCGTTAGCAAACTCAAACATTTGCGGTAAGGGAACCAGATGGTAAGCTATGCGCGTTCACTGACACGCATTGCGTGCCGTTCTCCATCATGCTGAATTTCCTGCTGCCCCGCCTTTGAATGCAAGGTCGCTTTCGTCCTAGTGGGCTGTCTTCCCTCGAAAATAACAAACGTAGTAGCAGCAACAATAACACGACCAGCAGCTGGTAATTTCGGCTGGTTGTGTCGAACTCATTGTAACGATGCAGGTTTTGTTTCATTAATTAGTGCTCATAATCATTAATCATGCCCGTTGCACGTTGCGTTACGTTGGTCGTTACTAGTGGACGACAAAAACGACAGGCGATGCTGAGTTCCAACTAGACTAACATCATGAGCACAGATATTGTGATCATCTAAAAAGCGATATATTGCCAGGGATTCCTGGCGTGTGAGGAGAGCAAATCAAATCCACTTGAAGGCCCACTTGGTTTGACAGTTGGCGGAGGCGCAGTAATAGCCGATGATGCTGAAGCATAAGCTTACGCCAGCCTCTGCAGTTAGATCTGCTGCTCGGTAAATATTTCTGTCTTTAATTTTTTCAGCTTGAGTTTAGAGAAACAGCCCGGGCGAAGCAGGAGTCAAACGGCACTAGACATCTTTGTGCGCTAAAAGAGAATAACGGCCTAGGCCACCTATCATCCTCATTCCTCGTTTGCTTGAGGCTTTATCGACTTGAGGCCGCAGTTCAGACAGCAGAGACTCTTAGCTATCCAAGCTGACTCAAAAGAATAACGCGTACCATGAGCTAAAAGCAATTTGGCTCATAAATAGGACATGGCGCAAGGCCGAGAAAAATGTCTCTTCTTTGGAATGCTGTTGTCGATAAATGGCAGAAGAAGAAGAAGAAGAAGAAGAGGGAAGATAAAAGAAGAAAAAGGCGGACACCACTACCAAAGGCTCACGCCATTGCCCTCCATGGTGTTCCAATACACCAATACGCTAGCAGGTCCTCGGCAGTTGTGTCCCGCGACAGACAGGCCGAGGTTCGCACGCCGGTCCTTGGCCTGACGGCAAACAGGCCCATGAACCGGCACTGGCATGAGGCCAAGATTTATGGTGGAGAAAGACACCACCGCAATGGCGCCATCCGTGGGTGGACAAGGCCTGTTGTTGTTGTATAGTGCTGAGACGCGCCGGGGGTCTAGGAGGTGGGGGGGGGGGGGGGTGATTACAAACTGACTACATGCATGCGGGGGCCGTTGTGAGCTAGCCTGTTCGATGTCAGATCGTGCAACCCCACAGTGCAGAAATGCCGGCACGCAAAAACACAACACAAGTGCGGTGCGACGTTAACGTAGACAGGTTCGTTGATCTACGTGTATACATGTGTATGTAGGGCTTGGCAGTATTGCCTGGAGTGTCTGAAAAACGAGCCCTGTTCGTTGGCGAGCGCTTCTTCCACTCCCCACTTTTCTTATGTATATATACGATCTCTGTTGTGGTAACTGCTCGCTATTTTCGACGACCACATGTAAGCGAGATCATATAGTATACAATAAATATGTGCCCGGGTGTCGGTGGTACTCAATACAATCTAGGCGTTCGTTTTTGTATCCAGTACATCCCGGCTGATGAATGGTATTCGATGCGTCCCTGTAGCACTTACAAATCACCTGCGCCGGGTCACCTTGAATCAAATGTGACCCTAACGATGTTCGAACAATTTTCGCCTTAAGGCAACCTTTTTAAACTATCCTTAGGCGAACCTCGGTAAAACTATTCTATATATATATATATATATTATGTATCTCTATATATCTATATATATATATAGTCTATATCTCTATCTAATATATAACTATATATATATATCTCTCTATATCTCTCTCTCTCTCTGTCTATCCCTCTCTTCATCTCATATCTCTCCTCTCTCTATCTTATATATATATATATATATATATATGGTTCGTGAGCGAGTATTCCGTCGACCGGGCGCACCGGGTCTAAAGCCCGACCTCGTAATAACAACACCTACCGAGGTCTGGGTTTTAGATGCCGAGGTTTGCGGCCCGAACCGGGACCTGGCAAAAGCACGGCAACACAAGATCGCCAAATATGACGTCGAGTTCCTAAGAGCGGCGCTCCCCGACCCGCAAGAACCTCGCAGATTCGGATCCATCACTATCTCTATGAGTGGTGTATGGGACTCCGAATCTGCGAGGACGCTCTTGGGGCTCGGCGTCACGAAGAGGAATCTTATGGATCTCACTGTTTTAACTTTGCAAGGAACCTTGAGGATATACCGCTCGCACCGGGTCCATAAGAGCGGGGGCTACCATCAAGCAAGGACACGGACAACTGACTCTTAACTTCACGTGACACCTTTTTACCACCATTTTTATTAAGGCGAGCACTGCCGAGTGTGCAAACGTATTGTAAATGATTAATAAATCATCACAATTTTCTATATATATATATATATATATATATATATGTATATATATATATATATATTATATATATATATATATATATATATATATATATATATATATATATATATATATATATATATATATATATATATATATATATATATATATATATATATATATATATATATATATATTGAAAGAGAGGCAGAGACGGCGAAGAAGGGAAAACCAAAATAGAAGGCATCGATAGAATTGTGAGCCCAGCAGTCACTGGCGGCCAGATGTGATTGGGGATGAGATGGGAGTTTATTGCGAAGTGATTGTGGCAACCTTGGGGCTGAGGTAGATTGTGGACGCGTACCCGGGGTTGCGTTGAAGGTCGCTTTCACACCTTTACCGTCCTCCGCCTCTCTCTTCTTCATCTCTCTGAGCACACGCGGACGCTTGAAGGCAGGTAGGTAAAGAAAGACATCGAGCCCTGTGGCGTGGTGCAATTTGCGTGCGGCCCACGACCGGAGGAGACACATAGGTGCACGGGTTCGAGCCCCACCCCCTTACACATTTGTATTTATGAGGTTCTTCCTTACGGAGCATAGCGAAAGCATTCCCGTGAACGTTAAATGTTGGCTGAGGGTCAGCCCGAATAAACTTAGGTGAAGAGAAAGACGTGTATGGGAATGTAGACAGAGAGGAATACAGAGAAAAAAGAAATCAATGTTTTTATTCGACCGAATAGTAAGTAGGTTTGCTACGAATATAAAGCAGATAGAGCTTTGCCACCGTTGTGGTCTTCAAGGTGTCTTGACACCGATGTGCGACGATGCTGTGTTGGCTACTAAAAAGCAGCCGCGAAACACACAGAGCAAAAAAGTGCCGGCAATGGTGCAAGCGGGAACAGCAGTCCCAAAGTCAGCAGCAGCAACTGAGCCCGTCACTCAGCAGACAGCAGACTCTTTGCGCACCTCACAACACGACGCAGGCGTGTCTTTCTCTCTCTCTCTCTCTCTCTCTCTCTCTTCTCTGGCTCTCTTTCTGTCTTTATTTCTCATCTTATATCTGTTTTTGTTTAGTTTTTCCCATTCGGTACACTTTTCTCTGGCTCTGTTTTCCTTTCTGTGGAACCTTCCCGCACCCATGCTTTTCAGTATGTCTGTCCGCCTGTTTGTATAGCACTGTTTCAGCAGCTGCACCATACACCAGCGCACAGCCGACCACTTGGCGTTGGCTGGCGACTGAGAGGCTAAGTTCGTGTCGCAGTTGCGCATGTGTTTTATTTGTTTTCCTTGCTGGCTTCTTGTCCTTCCGCCTACCGACCGACGGAGACTAGACTTTTCTCACTACCACGTCGCCATCATCGCCGCCGCCGCCGCCTCCACCACCACCACCACCACCACTAGCCTCACCAAAACCCGCAATTCTCCCTGCCCTGGGCCAAAACCAGGAAAAACAACAACAACAACAGCAGCAGCAGCAGGAACCGTCGCAGAGAGCTACGGCGCTAGACGGCTTCGTACACTATACGGAGTGCTGGACGCACTCGGACATTTGGAACTTGCCACTCGCTTGGTCGCTTGCTGGCTCGCCACGTGACTAGGCTCTCTCGAAGCGCCGCCGTGCTACGCTTTCAGTCGCAGCGCTGAGAGACCACAGATGACAAAACCTCGTATTCTGGTTCCTTTTCGGGCCCTTTTTCGGCGAGCAGACTGCGTCGGCGCCCAGTATATAACTTCCTCTTTTTCTCATAATCTCTCTCCTCTTTCTCTGTCCACCCCTTCTCTCCCCCCCTCTCTATCTCTCTCTCGCGCGCTCTTCTCTCCCTCTATCTAGATATGTATATGTACGTACTGAAGTGTGGCGAACAAACTATACGGCTGTTCTCATTTTTCTCCCCTAGCTACCGCTGATGCTTTTTGTTGTCGCTGTAGTATTCGATGTTGTTGCTTGTTGCTGCTGCTGCTGCTGATGTTTCATCTTGTTGTTTTTGTTGTTGTTGTTGCTGTGGTTGTTGTCATCACCTTTGCTGGACGGCAACTTCAGTCACCTCGCGGCACGTCTCAGGACGGTAACGCTTTTTGTCGGTCCCCCCCGGGGCGACAAAAGGCCCATCTACCAGTAGATGGGACGACCAACGAACCTCTTTGACGTCGAAACGGTACGCTCGTCAGAGAGCACCACAGAAAGGTAGAGATAGCACGAACGATGCACCTCGCTGAGAATCGGCCGAGGCCGCCAAACACCTCCTCGTGGAACTCGTAAAGCTTCTTGTTCGGCGGAATTTTTCTTTGGACATCGGCGGGGCCCCGTTTTTGCTATTATTGTTTGTTTTATGCGTGCCTTTTTTCATCTATTTCGTCTTCTTCCGAGTTTATTCTACTTTTGTTTTCTTTATTTTGCGGTTGCCTTATTCTCTTTGGTGTTCTGTATTCTTCGTTCTACATGCATGCTCAATATGAGTGAAAAAATATATAATGATGATGTATTCATTGTTCTATAGGCTCTGTGCACATTTTTTGTTCGTTAAAAATGCGAACACAACCGTTATAGCCATGATTCTTTCTAGCAACTAGCTCATAACCCGTAAAAACATTTATTGCTTCGCCTTCTGGAGGCCTCACTATACAGGCAGAGCGTTGCACACACACACACACACACATATATATATATATATATATATATATATAGTACTTATATTGATTATAATTTATTCAACAGGACGCCGCCAGTCACGCTAACTCTAAACAGCTGGTATAAGCGGGTGCGTCGTACTGAAGCCCGTATTGCAAATCATTAACACAAAACTTATCGGTTCCACTACATCAAATGCATTCCAGTGCGTCGAATGCTCAGTTTGCCGGTTGACCACACTTGCGGTGTCTGCGGTGAATATCTTGTGTAGGAGAAGAATCACCCACGGTCTGCAGCTTCGTGCTTGAGAGAACCCAAGATCACCTCATATCGAAGAAGTCTGTTAGCTTTAATGGTCCTAGAGAAATACTGTTTCATATTTATAGTATAGCACTGACATCGTAAGAGCATCGTGAGCAATTCGACCTATGGTACTTAGCCGCAATCCTGTAAACTGTCATTGCTGCTGGAAAATAAAACAATTTGTTAATCTCATTGGGGGTGCGTTCTCCTCAAAGCCAGACAACTTCTATATACAAAAAATAGATCTCTCTGGCGCGAAGAGCAACAGAGTTACAGCTGATCTTTGCTGGTGAAATCTCTAAACGCAGCTGCTTTCTCGGTCATGGTTCGTGTTGGTTTACACTCTACTTGAAACAGCTCTCAATGGATACGGCAACGTGACGCATGGGCGCATACCGAATACGTATGAACCCGTCAAACTTGGTTTAGCCGCCGCTGCATTTTGGCCTCCCAGTAACAAGGATTTCTTCTAAGGAGGTAGCAGTTGTTTCAGAAGCACACACATGTAAAATAGCGTTTTTTCACCGCCGCTATTATTATTATTATTATTATCATCATCATCATCATCGTGATTGTTATATATATTTTCGCCTTGGCTTACAGTAGAGCGCAATGCACTATTTGTTCTAGGTCGTTTTTTGTCGACTCTGTAGGATGTAGGATGTGTTCTCACAACGAGGCGATAGCATTAACAAGGTGTAGCCGCCGCGAAAACTGCTAGTTACAGCACGACACCCATGGGTCCCATGCGCCACAATACGAGCCGGGCAGCACGTTAGACCTGTTTAACGACGTTTCCGTGATTACTGACTGGCGGTGGATATAGTGAATGTTTCACACATCTAATTGATGTGCCTTCAGGGAAGGTCCAATGCTGTGAAATGTGGCGGCGAAAGCAAACAACAATGTGTTCTGGTGCTAAACTAGAGCTGCACTACTTACCGCGTAGACGCTTCGCCGGGAAAACAGCGCCTAGGGTTTGTCTAAGCTGACTGCCTCGAAGCAACAATGCACATTGCTTTGGAAGCACGCCAACTGCCGGCAGCGTTGAGACATAGACGTGCACGCCTCAATCTCAAAACACCTCAAGGTACCAGACATTTTTCACGCAATCCTGCGGTCCAAAACTTGAAACCTTTTGGTATCTAGCTACTCCTTATATATAGGCATATATACGCAAGTATACACTGAGCACGATGGACATGCATGGTGAACTAGTGCACGCATTGCGTTCATTCCCGGCCGCCGGTGAATCTATGGCCGCGGTCAGTCTCAGCAAGATAAATAATGATCATTTTTACTATATATATATATATATATATAATATATATAACGTTTGATATTGAACGAGAGCTCTATTTTGATTTGTGGCCACACAACTGGCGGCTTGCGATAGCAGGAATACATGAATACTAAACATTAGTATAATAATAATAATAAAATTAGCCTAGAAACCGTCTCAACGTTTTGCGGCAGTTCCTGCACAGGTGCAGGTGCAGAAACGACGCGATTGCTGTTGCACTTGCCCTTGGGCAATGAATGCACTATGAGTGCATGAGGAAACTAGACATAGGGATAGAGACGGAGAAACGGCCCACCTATAGAGAGGCCTACCTAAGGGTACCCGATAAACATCCGGGCGCATAGACAGCCACGCACATAAATAAATAAATACCTGCGGGCCGGCCGGCCGATCCAGAGCAGAGCTACAATTGCACCCGCAACCTGTTCTCTTTGTACACCTTTATCTATGGAGAACGTAGTGCCTCTGCATACATCTGTACATAAAGCTGCTCTACATTTAGCTAGGCTGACTAGCGAGCGTCTCTACATTGAGATGATACGCTGTACGTTGTTCACGGTGTTCGTACGCCGGCACAGCCGCTTGCAAAACTATGCATTGGCGACGTCTGGAGGAGGGAACGAGATGATTTTCTCCTCTTAGCTAGCCGCTTTCGCTTAACAACTGTTTGTAGCTCGGTAGGTAGGTAGGTAGATTCTTCTAGGCCATCCTGTGCACAGAGCAGTATAAACCGGAGAGCAGCGGCAGCAGCAGCAGTTATAAAAGATTCACGAACATCGTTCGACTAGACATCGGGCAAGCATATATGATTTGGTTCTTTTCTTTTCCTGCAGTTTCTTCTCCTAGCCAATTCGATCTTTTTCCGTCGAGCGGGCTGCCCATGCTCGACATTTTCGTCGATTGCTCTTGTCGTCTGGTTACAGCGCTGCTGTCCTGTTGGTGAATGACTCTGTGGCAGTCGTCCCGCTACGTGATGCATCATCATATCGTGTTCGTTCATACATACAAACATTCGCACACCGACGTACTATAGTCAACGACCGTGCGCATATATTTAGACGTACTATATATGCATATCTATAATGTATACGCATGCTTCAATAATGGTATGTGTATGGCAATCGTATTGTGTACACCGACGTGCGTATGTATATATATATATATATATATTATATATGTGTAAGCGTATGATCGTGATATGTAAATCAGTGTATGCCTGTATGTTGGTACGCACGTGCGTACATAATACAATGCCCTTGCGGATCATGACTAACGACGTATACATTTAATGGGTATATATATATATATATATATATATATGAGAGCTCGAATTGTGCAAACTGGTCAACTTAATAAGAGCATTCATTCCTTCGCTAGCTACGTCGGATGTCATTCAGGCGAAGCAGCGTTTTCTATATATATATATATATATATGTGTGTGAACCGCCATGCATGCATGAACATACGCAAATCCCTTTTTGTTCTATGTAGGTGACACGATCGGAGGGAAAGCGGCATCGTTGGAGATGGCTGTAAAGGGCAGCACGACCGCTCGTTGTTGTTGGAGCTCCGCGGTTGGGCCCCCTTTCATTTCGCTCACCCGGCCAGCCCAGTCCAGCGAGCCGGTCGTTTAGGGGCATCGCGACCGACCCCACAACGTTACTGACCCTACACAGCTAATGCTCTATGCCAAATGTTGCTCGTGCAGCCTGCGGCCCGCGCCACTGCCTCGATTGCCCGGCAGACGCCCTTCCCGAGAGTGTCTAGCTTACCCGGCAACCCCTCTCCCAACCCCCGGCCCGCCTGTCAGCGTGCAGATGTTCCTGGAGTATGAGGTGTGCCAATGAATGGATATTTATGCGTCAGCGACCTTTCTCGATGCTTTCTGATATATGCGATTGGACGAGTGTACACACAACACTTGTGCTGAGTGTTCATCAGTGTGCGGCCATTTTGTTGGCTGCCTCTTCACTTCGGCTGCCTTCATCCTCTTCCTCTTCTCTCGCTCTCCCCTTCTCTCTTCCCTCGTCTTTCCCCCACTCTTACCATCTTCATATCTCTTTCTCTCTATGTGTCTCTCGTTCAAGATCTATATGATCTACCTATGGCTTTTGGTTTGCGTACGGTTTGTTCTCGCCTTCTCTTACAGAATCATCTCAACTAAGGGCGTTTCCACTGCCACGACTGCTACCGCCTACGCTCCCCCCCCCCCTTCCAGCAACGGCAGCAGTAGCATCTGTCTGTTCCTCTGTTTGCCTGTCTGTCGCCGGTTTCCTGACATGCTTGTTCGGTGGATGTTAAAGTCATTTTGGGACGGGACCGTCCCGGAACACCCAGTACGCTCCAGCACGAAAGCGACGTGCGACGAGCTGCTATTCGTCTAGCAGTCACCACACGTCGTGGTCGTACGCCGTTGCGGCGGCCGGTACAAAACCAGGACACTTCCTCATTTTCGTTGGCCGATGGCGCGTTCATATGTCGGAACTACAGCAACGAAACGAAACAGTTCGTCCCCGGGCGTTGGAATCGAATTGTCGCGTCTAACCCCTCTTTCATCGGGAGTGGATGATCGAGTATGCTTCAAAACTTTTGAGAGGCCGCCTTCCATGTATATCGTTGTACGCGCAAATGCTATGCTAGGCTTCTGTCCGTCCTTAGCAGCGAGATGCACAATTTGCACCCTTGGTGAGCTAAGTAAATCGTCAATGAGTTAAACTTGTGTATGTCTTTAGTATTGCTATATACGTATAGTACGTAAACTTCCGCGTGTACTATACTGCGTAGGACCGATACTTGATGTGCGTATATGCAAAACCATTGGCTATGGGCGAGCACGTTTATCAACACCGCAATACCGCTCGCTGTTGAAGCGTCCGTATATCTCTCTACGTGCATCTTTCTTGTCCTAAACAAATGTGTGGACCGAATCCGGTCCGCTTGCCTACAAGGGCTAGATCTGAATTCGCTACCTGCCGTGCACAACCTAAGAGCTACAGGTACTGAATTGGGCTCCTTGGGCCGTGTGTCGTACGCTGTGTGTGCGACCCAAGACATTGAAGGTGAGTACGGTGACGTGGCTGAGGAGACCGATAATGCAGGTCTTGATTATCCGATACCAAGGGCCGAATTTCTCAAACACACTTTAGGAACCGGACGCCGTGAAAATAGTACCCCCTCTTCTCCTATATCTACATCGCTTCCGACAGCCGACCTAAAATTGCAACTCTATGGGACAAGCAAGTAGTCGAATGCTGGCAAACTCCCACACACCACCGTCTGACATAGAATTAGTTGAAGACGGGAATTGCAGTAGTGGCTGTAAGAGAGTCCAGCTGAGATTTGCTTTGTCCGTAGCCAGGTAGGAACGAGAATGTGGGTCGTTTTGTTTCAACCGGTCAGTAGTTTTACACTGACTTGCTCTTTCAGACAAAAGACAATCTGTCAAGATATAGGTTATAATTCATTATACGATATTGTGGCGTTTGATATTACCTTGTACTCTTCATCTGTATCAGCCAAATTAAATTAAACTCAACAATGCAAGAAGTCGTCAATTTTTACCAATTCAAGCGCCACCAATTGGCATTAAAATCATATCGAGAGCGTCCTTTCATAATACTGCCCGTATTAATTTACCTTTCTTTCTTTCCCCTAAGTGACATTTTTAACGGCATATTCCTTTAAAAGCATACGCCACAATTATTAGGCAGTATTTTTTACAACATATATAGACACACAAATGTACCTATCACAAGTAGCGCATTATCAAAACAGAATTACAAGCATATGTAAAATGTACCACATGATTATACATATAAACACCTGCCTATATCAAATATACGCATTCTACTAGATACGCGTATCAAAATTTTGTTCTGCCCGCTGCCAACAATTCACAATTAAGAAGTAGGAAAAGTTGTTTTCTGCACTTAGTTCCATGGTAAATCGTCTCTTGTAGACACCAACACGATCTGTACTTTAGAGGTCCTGCGATAACGAATTTCATACAGGCTACGGAGTGCTGCGTCAACCTGAATCTTTATTTTCTAGAAGATTTGGGGCCAGTATTATTTTCAACCGCCCGGTTGGATATTGAGCTCGGTATTGCTTGCCACTGAGTTAGCCCTCATATTGCTAAGACTTGAAGAGGTCAATTGGAAGTCGCAATCTGCAGGTAGTTTGTGTAAACCTTTGGACGACCTAAAGTTAAACGTGCCGGATGATCGAGTTCGAGTAGTCGGTCTCTGCCCCCACCATGACAATACATGGTCTTGACGAGATAGACTAGTAATGGCTTGCACAGCATTGTTTTGGATCACTCGTTATGAGTGTAGGGCTTCCGAGTAAGTTGCGCCCTATATTGGAATTCCATAAGTAAAAACATCTTACCGCTGCAGTAGCTTCTCCGTGAACTCTATGAAACCTCGAGCATGTCGAACGTGCGGTGAGAATCGTTCTAGGTGTCGACGCCATAAAAGAGACTCGTGATTGAAGCCCGTTTCTCTATAACTACAAGCTAGAACTCTAATAAGGGTACATTCTGCTAACTATACATGCTAACCACTCGACAATATTGGTTACACCTAAATATACTTTAAATGTTGAACTATAAAAAGGACCATAATTTCATTCGACTCGTTAACCTGGTACTTTCCGGGTACTTTTAGGTCACGCTGTAATATTTTTATAAAGTACTGCTGTATGCTGACGGCATTGTGTTTGTTTTCTAATAGGAAGGCTATTTCCGCTTGCAACTGTGTTGCACCATAGAACAGCGTTAATATTGCTTCAGTAGTATGAATATAACAAGCACCGAGGCTATCGAACAGCGTAGTAAAGACCGACTAGCTTTGTCGCTAGCAATACTCTTTTTGCCGCACATTCATTCCAATCTATATAAAAATCATACGACTGCTTTACGCTTACAGGTTTAACTTTTGACAACAGCAACAACAACAATAATAACAACAGATTTACCATAGGAGCGACCATAACAAGAACAACCAAAACACATAACGACCGGAATATACAAACTACACTAGCAGCAGGACTTGCGAGGCCAGCGAGACGCGTGCCGGCAGAATGAGGAAAATCAGCAGAGGCTTTGATAAGGGGGGTTGTAGCAAGTATGGGCCTGAGGTGCTTCGGGCCGAAGTCAGGCGGGGAAAAGGGGGGGAGGCAGAGGGGTTGGGCAGGATTGGTGGTTCCTGGTTGCGCTAGTGGTCGCAGTTGCGATGAAGGACAACCTCAGTCGGGCAGCAAGCAGTCGGACGGTCACCGTCACTCAATCAGTCAACTCAGTGAGACTCTCTCTGTCTGTCTGTTTGTCTATCTCGCTCTCTCGAGTAGTAGTAGTAGTAGTTGACGCGTTCTGTCATGGATATCTCTGTGATCGGCGTCGTCATCGGAGCCGGCCCTGGGTTTAGGGGCCCTGGGGGAGCTTCCGGAGCCCACCGGTGCCTGCGAGAGGGAGCCTGGACGCCCTGCCCCACACAATGGCTGCTCATTTCGTAGACTCAGCAGGCCGCTCGTTTCCGTCTCTATCTTAATGTAGCCCCCCTTGCAGCTCTCCTCCTCGGTTGTTTCTAGCCAGCACACGCTAACGAATGGCACGTTTCTCTCCTGCCCTGTCTGTCTGTCGGTCTGTTTGTCTGTCTGTCTGTCGGGGGCAGCTGGGTCGGCGGGATGTGACGCCTCTCTCTCTCTATATCTCTCTCTCCCCTTTCCCTGCGTATGTCCAACTATGTACAGCGGCAACGCTACCGATGCTCGACACTCGTAATGAAAAGCTTTTCCGCTCGTGTATAGATCATCTTCTTTTCTCGGGTCATCTGCCTTCCCCCATCTGTCTCGTCTCTCGTTCTCTTGCCTTCGTGCTTTGTCTACAGGCCCCCGCCTGGGCCCCTCTTTGGTTTCTGATATATTTGTGGGGGGGGGGGGTGCATATGGCTACCCTCCTGAATTGTCGGCAGTTGGAGCTTGCAGATGTTCGTGCAAACCAGATAAATGTGTCACCGGCACACAATGGCGAAGCAAATAGCAGTACGTTACGTAACGCGTGCTTTCATTCTTATATAATCATAGTTGTGCTTGCATGCGTGGCATATATATATACGATCAGAAGAGAAGCCATTTTACGTTGTATATACGGATCATATATGCAATGTAAAAAATGGCTTCTCTTCTTCAATCTGAGATGGCCATGGTAAATAAATTACAATATATATATATATATATATATATATATATATATGTGTGTGTTTTGCTACTTTTGGGGCTTTAAGGTATCGATAGTAGACTACTTTCGATAAAACTTTCGACTAAATCAAAGAATTCGCTATATAGCACTTCAACAGGGTTACTACGATCTCCCACAGCGACCAAGCAGCACAAGTTATCAAAGTTTATGAAAAATAGGTTTTGTAGCTCAGTCAACTTGATATTCTATAGTCTCAACGTTGAGGACCTGACATTAAGTCTCCAACAGAGGTAAAAAGCAATGCGGTGTGCGCCACCCTCATTCGGATAGAACACTTTTTGGTTACTTCGGTCTGTATTTTCTTATTTGCTACTGCCTACATCGTTATTACGCATATCAGATACGATTTTTGTGAAGATAACCTTGATAACAGGTTTTTGTTCTTATAGTATCATCTGAACGTTTTCACAGACGTAACGCGTTTAGTGATGCTCTATTGAGCTAGACACGGCATTGTCAATCGAGGTGGTGCACATTGTCACGCACAAAAACGACAAGTCTTCGCCTTTATTTGTCTTCTTCTCTCGAGTTGTACCACGGCTAAGACATCGCGATGCGTCAACACAGTATCGCCGGAACTCAAGTACTCCTGCCTAAAAACAATGGAAAGTTATGCAGATGTAGAACTGTGTATCCAAATGCCAGGATGAGCCGATTGGTGATCCAGGCCACTGTCGGGTTGGCGGTCACCATGCACGGCAAACGGACCAGGACAAAAGTCCTGCATGCTCAGCAACTTGCTCAGCCCTACCAGAAGCCCGCCGATAACGACGCATACACATGACAACGGCAGTCGACCTTGAGACTGTCCTGGACTTGCCTGATGCCAGGCGTCAGTGTTGTCGAAGATAGTTGGGGTAGCCCTATTACCGGCACACTTTGGCATCCGGGGCAGCATCCTACCAGTTGCAACGGAAAGAAAAAGCACCGCAAATAGAACATTCGCGACACTTGGCCGATAATCCAGAGCAAGAAATTACGCTGGTCGCAGCAGCGGCAGCAGCTATTCATTCCGCTGCCGGCGCCGCCATGGCCGTCATCTAGCGCTGGGTTGCTGTCGCCTCAAAAGGTCCTCTCTGACGGATCTGACGACCCGTATGACTGATTAGGATCCTAGCATAGGCACCACCTTTCTAACGTTCGCGCTCGACAACTTGAAAATTTTGTATTACGGTCAACGTCCATAGAACAACTGCAGTAACGACCACTTCACAGAGATCATTTTGGTACCATATTTTTGGTAGGTTCAATTCGTGATAGAATTTCTGTAAGTTGTCTGTAACCGTCCGTCGATGTCGGACTCCCACGCACAGACCGACCGTACACAAGCTAGCTTACAGTAGCTATAATACCAAAAATCGAACCGTCATCGATATGGTTTCAGAACTATGCCTCAATACGACTATCGGCCTTCTTGTAGCCAGTATGAGTATCTTTCAGACGAGTAGAAATTTCTGCCCAACACGACGATACGTCTGGGTTTTCCTACCGAACAACTCGCTCACTCGCAATGGCGCCGGTTGTGAAATGATGTTCGACCATCCACATCAATATAACAGCTGATAATAATTGCACTTTCACTTCTAAATAAGACATCTTCATCCCAATTGCATTGTAAAAAAATATTTTTGGAACAAGTTCTCCATCCCTTAAAATGATATATATATATATATATACCTATATATATAGTTAACGACTTGCGAACTAGGAATGGCAGGTTTAATGCTGGCGTGACATATAGTCTTTCGGTTCGATCCTAGTCGAAGTTTAGGTGAATGTAAAATATATAGGATGTACATGCTATATATATATATATATATATATATATAAAGGATGTACATGCTATATATATATATAGGATGTACATGCTATATATATATATATATATATAACAGAGAAGTAACAAATCCAATAAAGTCATTTAGGTCACTTTGCTTGTCCATTATACACAAACTAGTTTCTCATGATTCCTGCGTGTAAGCACACACCATACAGACACACGTACGGTGTTTTAGGCGTGTGCCCACCTGTACTTACTAAAAACAGCAGATACATAATATAGCTAATAAATAACAACGCTGAGCCAATATGCTGCCGTGGAGCTGCCGTCGTCGAGACGTCGGCCAAGCGCCGAAACACCGCGGGTTCGGTTTGCTAGCGTTCTCGTCAGGTTTGGTACCGTTGTTGTACGGTTGTATGATTCGTTCAGCTCATTCGAGCGAGCGTGTCGAGCTATTGAGAAAAACGTCTTGCCGGGAACGACCCGCTTAGGTAGGCTAGACACACAAAACGCGAATAAGCATTCGCGTGGAAGAGAGAAACATGATCAAAGGGCACCCAGGATAGCACCTGTGTTTTACCCGTGCGAATGCACGAAGCAGGGCACAATATTCGAATAATAAACCAGGCAATACAACCAGCAGCATAAATTAAACATACTTGGCAAAAACAAGAACAACAACAACAACATTGTTCTACTCGCATTCAAGCAAGCTCGTTCAGCCGACCTACAACCAGTAACGGTTGAAAGGTAACAAGCTACGTATGCAGGCTTCGTTAATGTTTGCCGTCGGTTGTAGGAATATGTATGATATTATTGTTATTTTTAGTCATTGTAATCCACGTACATATTAATAATAAATCTTGTTGTAAAAAATATTATGATTATTATTATATTCAGTCGTTTAAGTTGTGAACTGTGAGACAGATTATTATTATTATTATTATTATTATTATTATTATTATTATTATTATTATTATTATTTCAGTGCCTCTCACCTCTGCTCTGGTCTTGCATGTGACAATCGCCATGTCTTTACCAGATACATAGTTCATGGCTATTATCACCTGGTCTGTTCGAATACGAGTTTCCACGAGGAGTACACGGAGTGCATATGTCGACTGTGCTCTCAGGCGTGTACGAAGTTTCACCAGGCGTCTGCCTGCCTGGCCCTTGCGAAGAGATCGCTGCACTGCCTCTCTCGAATAACATGCCGCGAGCAGCTGACTATATAATTGTATAATCTGTATAATTATCTTTGTTATATGCATACTCAATATGAGTGAAATAAATAAGATGATGATGATGATTATTATTAGTATTATTATTAATTTTATTATTATTATTATTATTATTATTATTATTATTATTATTATTATTATTATTATTATTATTATTATTATTATTATTAATTTATTATTATTATTATTATTATTATTATTATTATTATTATTATTATTATTATTATTATTATTATTATCACTATTATTATTATTATTTTGACCACTCGCTATCTAACGTTTGTCCTCCCGCTTTTCTCCACGATGCGAACGAGCGAAGCTAAGCAAAGTTGGAGGATTGCCAAATGTTAAGTCGTACATCATCGTCTAATTCTGCGACTGTTCACATCAGCAACGATGGCCGACGGAGCGGGTGCGGAGACGACGCCAACTGGGGGGTGCGATGGGGAGATTTGCTTACGACCACGAGTGCAACAGCGCTTTGCCGACAGCCTGCGAGACAATTTGCCACTTGTACATAAATTCAACTAGTTCTCTTTTCGACTTTTTGCCTTCTTCTCGTTGACGAAGCCAAGCCAAGCCATCGGCCTTGGGCTCTTCAAGTTTGTATGTCTTTATCGTTTTTGTCGTCGTCGTCGGTGGCTGCGGCAATTTCTTGAGGGGAGGCGAGGCGACCGCCCAGCGTCGCTTTGCCGAGACGGCCTCGTAGTGCAATCGTTTCCGGAGTTCCCATTCATTCGGAAGGAAGGATACTTCCTTTACCCGCCATTAATATATATATATATACATCCGTTCATCTTTCTGCTTCCCATTCCGACCAGCAGCATGCATACGATCTACTTATATATGCATGCATACACCTCGAGATGATAGGATACATTTGCCTGCCTGCGTGCCTGCCGAGCGCAGAGCGACATGTACAATCGGCGAACAAACACCTACAAAAAAACAGAGACACTTCTAGACACACTCTTTTAGTGTCGGCTTGCACCGTGCCAATTGTTCGATGCGATGCAATATACAATTGGCACAATCGGCCGTGCTTAGCTAGACTACACACGATATATTGGTAGGAAGGAAGCAGCCTATATCTATTGAGTTTGAGAGCGACAGTGTGTGTGTGTGTGTTGTGCTTAGCATAGACTACGGGCGCGCCGCGCGGGGGGGGGGGGGGGGGGGGGGGGGGGGGTAGAGGATCTGGACAAAATAGCAGGAACGCGAAAAAGACCGAAGTTGAACGCGATAACGAGCGTGAAGACCTCCTTCTTCGCAGATTCAAAGCGAGTTGATCGCGTCCATCGATCACCCTTAATAGTAGTGAAAGTTGTAACACGTAGTGAGTGCGCAACGGCAGTTCGTTCGAACTCCGAATGACGACCTTCACCCACTGCACGTGCTCTCAACTTCGACATGTACTCGTATAGAGGCCTCTTCAAGGGCGCGAGAACTAGAATACGTGCAGCAGTATCAGCAGCAGCAGCAGCAGCAACAACAACAACAACAGCACTCGCAACAGCAATGTTGCGAGACAATTATTCAGGAAAATGTATGGTGCCGCCTCTCATCATATGTTTGTGGGATTATCGCTTCGAGTTCCGACGGGACCATAGCACAACAGTACCAGGTTGAAGACCAGACGAATGATGGCAAAAACCAAGGATTCGATTGGTATCTGGATAATGATTCGCTGGTGCTGTTCTATATTTATATATATATATATGTATATATATATATATATATATATATATATATATATATATATATATATATATATATATATATATATATATATAGAGAGAGATATATATATATATATATATATATATTATATATATATATATATATATAGTTTATTTAAAAAGGGGTCGAACAAAGGAAATTAATTGCTTGCATTCGCGGGCTAGATGAGCTGTTCGCCAAACAAATGAGTGGTTAACGTCTGCCACACTGGCAGACTCTAGTGGTTGAATGGAACCGTGACTCCGTAGGCTGGTTTATCGTACGTGGTAGTACCTATAAATCTGATCATTGCGTATGAGATCTTGGAGAACGCGGTAGTCAACACGACGCTGGTACTGCGCGACACTTGGGAGTACGACTCTGTCACGCGTCAAGTTGCATCTGCTTGAAACTCTCTTTGAAACGTGTCCTGAATACGTTGCAGTAAACATATATCTGTTTGAACTTTCCACTTGTCGTAGAAAGGTGCCCACACGTGAGCACAGTGTGACCATTTTGGCATTACGAGGGTTTCATAAAGGCGCAAGTAGTTGGAGGCATCTTGTGATGAGAATACTTTCAGTATAAGATCTCTCAGTCGAGGGGCAGTTTTTGCTGAATCAGCAATGTGTGGACCTATATATATATATATATATGCATCAATGTAGATTATGCCGTTGAGTCAACAAATGTGTCTAAGCAATATTAGCAGTAATAGTGCAACATGTGATCTTTAGAAACAATCTCATTTTACAGTTGGGTGGCTCTTTGTCGTTACATCTTACTAAATGTTTGTCTGAACGGCTGAAATCGAATGCCTTGCCATACAAGATATTATTGTTTTGCTCCTCAAATTTGCTAGCCACTTCTGCTGGATTCTTTATGGCTCATCCAATAGAAAAAAAAACATTTTAAAGAGCCTTTCGTCACCTAGTCGTGAACTAAGTAGCAGTACTAATGCATACATCGACATGCGAGAAGAGATTATTGCAAAATACCTCTGGTGTTCCCCCTACATGCATACCTAGGTAAATGCAAGATTAGTGATGTTGTAATATAAACTACGAATTAAAAGTTTGCTGCAACCATCTGACTGAGTGTCATAGTTTTTTAAAATAATAATAATAATACTCCTTATCGTCATTACTAGTCGTTACAACAAATTAATGCTTACCATCTAGTCATTATGCATCGTAAGGGAACCCAACTCACCGTAATATCAGAGTCACTACCAATTTCTGCCATACCATTCCGCCACCTTCAGCTAAAGGATTTCGTATCTACTACTAATCGCGCGTTTATTGTCTATCTAACGACGGGATTGCCTGCGTCCATGTTGACCGTTCGTAGACCGAGACTGAGTCTGGGTCTATATATATATGTATATATATATCCTCTCATAGACGGGGTCACATCGCATAACATAATGCACCACGGACGCATTCGTTCATTGTAAATTTAATTACCCTTCAGAACTCCGGTCGGTTTTAGTGGGTTTAATGGGCTTTTAAACCCGCAATTTGTTCTAGTCGATTTAATTGTAACCTCTGTAACTCATCTACTATCGGGATTAGTTAATGCTTTTGATCATAATACGTTTAATATGACAACGGCAATAAATCAAGAAGCGGAGAGCTAGCGGAGTGGGGAATCTTTGGACAAAGAGGCAGACGGGTGTCTGTTAATGGAAGCACACAATGAATCCGTCATCCGACCGAGGGTCACTTTAGCGTGCGACCTTGACTAGGTTGGTCAGTGGTTGGCCACGGTTAGACAGGACCGCGAAGACTCGTACACGTCAGCGTATCAGGACCTCGTTACGGCGTGTTCACCGTGGTCACCCTGCACGACGAAAATTTGTAATTACCTGCAAGACAAGGCAAAACAGAACAGTAATTAGGAAAAGGCTACTCTAACCTATTTCACATCGAAACATTAGTCATCGAAGCAAATAAAAAGAGGATCATTAATTTTGCAAATGCCGGCTGACGTTTGTGAGAAACGACCGCCACCCAGTGGAACAGGGTTTGTGTGCCTATGCTCCTGTTCGTTAACCTAAGTTTGGTGGATACGTTGAGGCACAGTCGGACTCGTGGTAGACTCGGTCCTAACGAAGACCCATATCTATGTACATGCGTTTAGCGTATTCCTATGTTTAGTCGGTTGGCGTCTACATCGCTTAATAGCTTAGCGCATAGCTATAAAAATCCACCAGAAGGTAGAGGTGAAGAAGTATGCCTTCTCCTTGTGCTCCGTACTTGCTCTCTACAAGGATGTCACTAAATCAATTCCTATCGTTCCTCTCGGCTGTCGTTTACGCAAGACAAACGTACGCAGTAAGTGAGGAACTAAATAAATAAATACGAAAGTAAACTGGATGTTAAATGTCGACAGCATTCGAAAGCCTGGACTGGATAGACCCCTTGGAGTGGCCAGTCAGCCTCCGCATTACGGAGGTAAGCCATAGCGGATCACTTTCGGACAATATATATATATATATATACAATGAATAAGGTAAATGGTATTAACATTGAACGGAAAAGTAAGTGCATGCCGGGGGTTTGGCGAGTGGGTCGGTGAGAATGCAGATAGATCCGTGGGTACTTGTGGATCGCTAAGTGGGGCTTTCGTTCGTCTTCGGGGGTTCTTCGCCCCCCGTCGAGTACACGTTGGCCTTTGCTGTGAAACCAGTCAGTGCTCCAGCAGTTGTATGCGTACGTATATGTGCGTATGTGCGTATTTGTGTGTGTGTGTATATGTGAGTAGTCAGAGTGCCTTGTCCTTTGGGCATCGGGCGCTGTTTGTGCTCTCGGACTTGTCTGACAAGCGATGTCTCCCATGGGCCCTTCGCCTGCTCCTTGACACGTCCGACCTCCGGATGTCCTGCAAATGGAAAACGAGGGCCGTACGCAGTTCTCTACAAAGCTCGATATCGTAGTTCCTGATGCTGCTCGCCCTCTTCACGACCCGTAGCCCCGTAAAGAAGTTATGTGAACACGACCCAACAATACTCTGTGTTCCCTTCACCATTGTTATTGTAATTACGGCTGCTGTAGTGGCTACTTGCTGTTGCGCTCGTTATTATTGTTATTGCTTTAGTTAATATGATTGTTATGGTTGTTGTTGTTGTGGTGGTGGCGACTCACTCTTACAGTTACCGTTAGTTCCGTCGCACATTACTATTATTTACTCTTTATTGTTGCCATTGTTCGTGGTATTTCCGTTACTGCTCTTATCGTCCTGGCAGGTCCCTTAGGATCAGGTTTGTGCCTCTGCTACTGGAATGCCGAGTGTACTTTAGTTGCAAGCCGAGTACGATATTGCCGGAGCTTCTATTGGCAGACTGGCCGGTGCTGTGGGGGAACTCGTTGACTTTCTCGTTTAAGGTCACCCTGAACTGACCCCACCCATTTTTAGGCAGCTGGTTGAATCGCTTTACTCTCGATTTTCTCTCTCGGACTCTCTTAACGTTTGGTACCGGGAAGACGAGCTTTTAATGATCCCCTTACCGTCACGGACGGCCGGGTCAAAATCGCTGTCTTTTAAATCCTAAACGGTCTGTCTCTTGGCTCTCAGAAGTGTGAAGTATTCATACCGAACGTCGTAAAATCAATCAACAAATTGGCCAAGCTTCAATCAATGGCATTCTCAACCTCCTGTTCGATGGCAAGGCTCTGGACAAACGTAATCTCGAACTACTGAGTGCTCCCTTATTTCGAGAGAGTGTTTGAACGCAAGTCGATAAACGGATACAAAAGAGAAAGTTACCACCTCCTCGTCTACGGCCACACGTTTAATCCATCTGCTACGCAGGGCCGACCTCTCGGACAAGATTGATCTGCTGAAGCCCTTAACTCATCTTGGGTCAATACTTAACTTAAAATTACACATTGACGCCCGCTTACTCTCGCCAAATGTGGCTTAGAATCTACGACCCCGGAGCTAAGTGCGTTTAATGCCACGCTTGATCAAACCAATACAATGCTCATCTCCCTTACGCCTCAGGTCAGTCGAGCATTCCCGCAGCATTCCGCCAGCCTCAACAATCTCATACAAAATGCCACTGAGGCGGACGCGGCTAGGGCTGAGAGCTGTCGGAGGCAAAGTTTCAGGTGCCTGGTTGAATGCACTCCTGAATGCACCGCTTGGCATAATACGTTTTGGGCTGCGTCTGAGGACATCAGTGGTATACCCCCGCTTGTGCGGCGGAACCGTGGACGCTCTGGGCCACCATGGGTTCTCATGTATCCATAGTGCAGGGCGGCGTTCCAGACCTTGGGCGCGCACGGCCCTACAACTGGAAAGCCGATATGCCAGCTGGATAAGATTAATGCTTCCGCTTCGGGTGATAAGCGTGGTGAGGGTTCCTTCGGTTAACGCTTTTGCTTGACAAACAATGCGGCAACGCATGTTAAACATCAAGGGTTGGGCTGCCCTGGGTTTGGGGGGAGGATGCGAGGGCAACAACCGCCTTGAGTCGTAGGGGTCTAAGGCACCTTGCTGAAATGGTCTTTAACTCAGAATCTTTAATGACGTCTCGTTTTATAAACACATTTCTGAGAAATATTTAATTTCTGGTAATCTATTTTTATAGATTATTTGTCGCCGCTATGACTTCATGTATGGTCTTTAGTGGTGCCACTGGCAGCTTCAAATGAATGAAACGGCATAAACGACTTTCGATTCACCATTCCCACTCGGACGGAATGGTGCCCGAAAGGTGGTAGCAGCCAACAGGGCACAATCTATGCAACTGATACCGACTCTAACAGCTGTTACAATCGCACCTATACGGTAAGCGAGACGAATCGCTTTCGTTCGCCCGGGGACTTTGATAACAAACAAGCTGAATAGCTCGTTCCGTTTTCTGGCCGCCATGGCGCCACAACGTATGCGTATATATATATATATATATATATATATATATATATATATATATATATATATATATATACATATAATAAAAGGCAGATATATTTATTGTTTAACAACCTTAACCTGGCAACCAACATAAAATCCTAAAAAGGATCGCTTCGACGTCGATATGCGTCGCGCTAATCCTGCAACTCCTAGCTTAAAGTCGCGAGCTATCTGTCATATATATATATATATATATATATATATATATATATATATATATACAGCAAAATCATAAACAACAGATGTCGCTTGGTTTACAAGCTATATCCAAATGTAAATAAATATTTAAATTATAAAGTTTATTTATTGGCCATTTTCTCATTATTTAGGACATTCCCAGCGGACGTATTTATTTAATGCAATCGCCGTTTGCAAAGCTGCGTGACCTGAACCGCACAGGTATCTAACAAAACCTGCGTGTCTAGATTTGTAAATGGCTGCACAATGGAAGCGGTAAGCAAGTCTGCGTTATTAGGTCGCATATTTGTCAGACTCTCGTTCAATAACAACTCACTTATAGTAATCCATCTAGATTTCAAATCTGGGTTGCTAGGCGGCAACGAGTGTCTTTCCCAGAACCAGCCTTGCACCAAACAACTGGTATGAACGGGTGCACCATCCCGCTAAAGCTAGTATTACCAACCATTAGACGCAGAATGTATCTACAGCTCCGCAACAGTTTGCAGAACAGGCACATTAAACTCTTTTGTTATTGTTTGACCTTTTTAAAGAGAATAAATTGCCTCACGTCGCTTTTACGACGCCACGTTTAAGGCACGGCATGCACATAATGCTGGAAAGTTGCTTTGTCACATAATAAAGGCATCTTCTGGATTGCGAGCAAGCCAACAGTCCTGTTGCGTTGAGCTTGAGGGAACCCAGAGGCATCCGGCATCGAGCAAGCTCTTTGTTCTGCATCGTAAGAGAGATTATATCTGATTTTTCGGCGTACGACCTCAGATTCTCGTAAACAATTAGGTCTCGAAGACACATCTGACTTAGTGCGCATTAAAGTATGACGGCCGTTTAAAATACATATCTGCAGTGCCTTAACTAATTTCGAATTTAGATACCATCAAAGCTTGATAAATATATATATATATATATATATAGGTACGCACGCACTGCTGAATGGACACATCCACCCGTAATGTATTTAGTAGTAGCAGTCATGTAAACCGTCGGTGAAGCACACCTCTAGTATTACTAATATTCAGGCTGCGACTTTCTAACGGTGAGCTAAATAGCTTAAGCTAGTTGGCGTGTACTCAAGAGGCAGATGGCAGAAGTCAATTTTAATTTGTGTCAGGATTTAATTTGTGCCGCACGAAACAGAAAGACGAAAAGCGAGAGGGGCGAATCTCCAGCCCGCGTTTCACGTGGCGGCTTCACGTGCTCCTACCGCTTGCTGTGTGGTTGGCCTAGGCAGAAATTAGCCTCGACTCAAGAGGCTGTGGAAGTGGACGGATGCTTGGGGAAAAGTACAGCGATGGTGGCAGAGCGGCGGCATTTCGTCGTTAGCGTAAATACGCCACCTGACGACGAAGAGAAGCCGGAGCCCACAACAGCAGACAGACCGACAAGTTGGAAGACGCGAAACAGTGGACATTGAGGACAACAAGGAGCAGACAATGAGAAGATAATGGGGCCGGAAAGGGAGAGAGCCCGGAAAGGGGTATTATCTTATTACGGTTATACCTAGTTGCCTCAGTGGTCCCCGAGAGGACAAACGACTCAGAAGTTTACTTGCGCAATTCAGGCCGACATACGGGACACGAACACCTCCCACTACCAAAGACCCCCACCTTTTTAGAGTGTTTCTAAGTGCAAACTTTTGCTATCCTTAGCATGACTGAGTGACTCCAGGTCTCCGGTCACCTGTGAAATGCCACCACTAAGCTCATGATTATATATATATATATATACAGGTATATATATATATATATATATATATATATATATAATGCACTATGCTTTCCAATCGTCTATAGTGACGATCATGTGTCCGATTCGTCTGGATCAGGCGAAGACCACTTCAAAAGTGGGCCCGGAATGGCGGCGGCGTTTCATTCCACGTTGTATGTCAAGATCCTGACGTTGCTTCATGGTGGGAAGACGATCTGATATAGGAAGGCAGGCGTATGCCAAGTGCGCCCGTATGCTAACTGCTGTAGCTGCAGATGTACAATAGGAGCAGACTTAGTTGCTGAGGATTTCCGAGTCGTCCGGGGAGGACATAAGGTCCGGGCCCCACACAACACACAAACGCCGGCTACAAGCGCTGGTTCCTCGGCTTGTCTCAACCAGCTGCCGTGGGCTATCCTCGTAGATCTTGGAACATGGGCGGCCCGCAGCGGCCCTGAGTGATGACAGCAGACGCTTCGGCTTGCGTTCTCGGGCCGAATAGCAGCTCAATGGTCTCGCTTACTTGCCCAAGAATGTAGTCGTTTCTGGTCGGGGGCCAGATGAGTTTCAAGCGGCCACTGCTTCGGCGAACCTGGTCTCTCCGAGGCAATACCGCCAACTGCGTATTACAGCGAATGGGGGCTCTGTAAGGGTATTATAATACGAGTACATCTCGGTGGGCTAGAGACGTGGTCACGTGTTTGTGTGCGTGTCCATCTCTCTCTCTCTCTCTCTTTCTCGGTTTGCGGCTTTTATCGCCAAACGGCGGTTGTCAGACAGGAGCAAACTTATACGGGCCCGCAGTGCGAGCAGGCTCGTCTGATTATGATTACACGCACATGGGTGCATTCGGCGGTGTCATGACCTAGAGTCCAGTTACTATGTCGGTGGTCGACCGCCTTTTACGTACATTTAGGCATAATTACGTATCGGCAGGCCAATGAATCATTGTTAGCCGTGTAACAGCGTCAAGCTGTTGTTTTGCTTGTGCAACACCAAACTGTATTAAAGATAGTGAGGTTAACGATGAATGAAAGAAGAACTTCGACGCCCAGGTGTTCCCATACGGCCATTGTCGTGGCCAACAGTCGTTGACGAGAACTAGCTCAATCAGCGCACGTATGTTCCAGATATCGAGGCTTTAACAGAGCTAAGGTGTTTTGAAGCCACACACCTTTAAATAAAATGTATGTCTACTGTATCCCTACTTGTTCGTTGCTAAATGTCGCCGTTTATTTGTAACGACAAAAAATTGAATGCGCTAATTCCTTCACGCCTAATTACTGAACTCGCGGGAACACCTGTAACTTTCAGTCTCGTTGTGGTTAACATCAACAAGTTTTCCAATATATATATGTATATATATATATATATATATATATATATATAGATATATATAAGATACATTTAGACCCTTGGAAAGCAAGCGGTCTGCTCATAGAGACGAGTTCACTCGTAAAAGCACCTTATGTAACGGGAACGTCGTGGATTGCGACCGTTTGATCCTATGTGCGTCTGTCCTGTATTGACAAAGCGTGGCTTGTACTCGATCGGCGGCACTGCCCCTGTATACGGCCCGTCGTCATAACAGGCAATTTTATTGGACAATATTTATTTGATAGCCTGTTCCCTTTTGCCAAATGACTAGAATTGAGTCGATATTGCCATAAGCACCCGCCGTTTCCTTTCGTAAGACCCGCCTGTTCTATTTTATTCAAATACAATCGATGCTACATTGTGCACTACGTATATGTTTTTTTCTATACCAATCATTCTTATATTTATGTTCCCAACCGTCATGTGGCCGTTTCGACATATCGGTGCTCCATTCAACGTTGTTTTTTTATATCTGTGTTACGATGAAACGCTAAAATATCTATAAGCTTTATAGCTTCCGAGTGCCATTTCAATACCTATAGATAGTACATATGTAATTCCGAAAGCGAATTTTATATATATATATATATATATATATATATATAATATAAAAACAAGAATGTTAGAATTTTGAAGTTTGACTATAACCTCATAAGTTAGAATTTCGCCTAATTCCTATCACTTTTTGCTATATAGGCACGGAAATTTAAAATACAATAGAACGGTTTATATATATATATATATATATATATATAGCCAAGACCTGTCTTCTGGTGCTAGGCGGTGTTGAGTGAGTTCATAGATGAGGATCCGAAAGCTTGTGTTTGTGCATTCTGAGGCTAAAAGACGCCGACCTGCTTAGTAGCAAGGCACACCAGAATACAGCTAACGAAGTTTCGTCGTAACAAGAGGAGTGTCGTACATGGCGGGGTTTTAGTTAGATTGACCAGTACTAAGTTAGACATGGTTACGATCTCTCGCGTTGAAAGTTCTAGCTGTACGCACACATGAATGACTATTATTTCCACTCTATTCGGTTTGTTTTACCCAAGTGAGTAAACAATAAATCTCATATGTAAGGTTGTCCTCATAATCCTCTATTTGCGCCCTTCAAAGGAGTGGGCACTCTTAACGTGAACATGTGGGACAACGCCCCATACTAGCGCATTCATTGAGTGTGAATACAACTGACAATGAATTCCCCGATTGTCTCTCTCTTTCTCTTCCCCTTACTTTCCCGGACGAAAAATAGGCCGTCTAACGGTGCTCCAGATGTTTCCCAGACGACTGTATTTCACAACACAGGCCCAACGGCCGTGCGATGTCTGCATGCATGCACTTGCGACTCTCTGGCAACTCTCTCAACCTCTGACAGGTTTCGTAGCCAGACGTAGCCTGGGACGTTCATCAGATGTGTCGTTAGCGCAGCCCAGAACAGGCTGGCCTGTCTAATCACGAGGCTAATAATTACGCGGCCGAAGCAAACTCAACGTTGCACTGATAAGCAATTAGCTTACTGGTAAGCTATCTGGGTGCTCGGTCACTCACTTTTCCCTGATTACCGACCGCAGGGCACCTGGGCTGCTGCTGCTGCAGCTGCTGCTGCTGCTACTGCCGTTGAGGCATAATACACAAGTAGGATCTAGTACGACCCAGCGCTAGACATTCGTGCAAAAGGAAGGCAAAAAGAAAAAGGAACAAGAACGAAGATGAACAAAAAGGCTGCAAATGAACTTTCCCGCTCCCGTTCCAACGACCAAAACGTTGTTAGGGCCGGGGGGGGGGGAGACGTCGTTTCCTCTTTTCGACGCGTCGTCGGCAGCACGCAGTTTCGGCAGCACGCAGGCCGGCGAACTCATTTCCTATACATACGGCGAAAGAAGCAGTGCTGCAGTTCGTATGCTGCCGCTGGAATTACGGATGGACAGAGGTCGGAGAACAGCGTTGTTAGTCAATTAATGAATGCCATTAGCGTGCCGTGCCGTTCTGACCCCTGCACGTGGGACTATATCACTGGCATTGGTTAGTTACAGCAGCTGCAGGGCTGCTGCAGGCGGCTACCACCGCCGCCCTCCCCCCGGCCCCTCCTCCCACGCTTGTACGGGCAGGCATGTACGTTCCACCGACGCCATCTTTCGTGACTCGTCCTGAGTCCGTCCGTTCGTCCGTCCGTCCGGGATACGCGTTCACTGATTAGCCAATGTGTCCCCGCTGGCCCGCAGCCTCTGTCGGGAATGGTAGGTAACAACCAAAAATGCTGCATACTCAATTCGGGTAGCAGAGATCGAAATCAAAAACAAGTTGTTTGTCGTACCAAACGCCCGCCCACACGTTTGAATGTAGCTGTGTGTGTGTGTGCTCGCGTCTTTGTGGCGTGTGTGTGTGTGTGATACAGTGCGGAAAGAACTGCTAGAATCAAACACACAGGTCCGATGTAACACCGCCTTCGCACCGCATAGATGGGACGCCGCGCCGCTACTTATCCGCGTGTTGTTGCAAACGCCACAACAAGACATGCGTCTCTGTAGATTCGCTTCGGGAAGACGTTGCCACACTGCAGCGTGTAGTGCGGCTTTTCGGGCTCTCTCTCTCTCTCGGCCAAGGAGTTAGAGTCTTAGACAGGCCGGCCGCACAGCGTCTTACCGGCTGGTACTCCGTAAAACGGTGGATGATTGACCAGAGGGAACCAACCGCGGCTTCCAAGTACACCCCCAGCACAACACTGCACGAGGTTGTAAAACGTGATTTTGCTTAGATTTAACTTCTTCTGTTGGTCGTCTCTTCTACGGTACTTACGTACAGCAATGTACAACGCGCGAACGTGCACCGACGAAAACAGCGAGCGGGACGCAGTAACGATCAGTAGTAAAACGCTAAGCTACTTCTTACATCTAAACTCCACGTCACGTGCGCTTCGTTTGCTTTGATCAAGACAACGACAACAGCAACGACCACAACAACAACAACAACAACAACAGCAGCAGCAGCAGCAACAACAACATGCTTCCCATGAGATTGCAATTTGTCTGCAGATGACTGCCTATTATGCGTTGCTTTGCTTTCGATGCGCAGGTCGTCGAACGTTACAAAGGCATCTCGGCACAATTTGAGGGTCAGTTTCATGAATCGAAGGGCAGGGGAATAGAATCCAATCTACTCAACTGATGTCGTCTCTCCTACCGACCGTGGAGGTGGAGGATAATCGAGGGGACGTTGCTTTTTATTGATGATGCGTACATCGTCATCATCTCCCTGGTATCCATGGCAAGCAAGATCATCCCACATACAACAGCAGCAGCAACAACAACAATAAGAACTGTATTAACAACAGCGGCTACAACAACACCAGCAACAGCGGCAACAACAACAACAACAACAACAACAACAGCGACAACGAGTTCTGCTGCTATTGCTACTTCTCGTCCGGACGTGCCCACTTAACGCAGCGGTCTGTGGACGGTGTCGTCTGCCGTAAAAGCGCCGGGATGTGCGCGGGCAAGCGGTACTTGGTTTCCCGCCGCCAAGTAGCACAGACAGTCTTACAGGAAAAGAAGAAGAGGACTAACAACAAAAACAACAACAGCGACAGCAACGACAAGAACGACTGAAGGCGCGATGATAGAGGAAAGGAAAACAAGAGATAAAACGAAATCGAGAAAAAATCCGTCAAAATAGGAAACTCCGGACGGAGGAGGAAGGAAGGAAGGAAGAGGGTGGGGAAAAGACGAATAAGACGAAAACGAAACTACGAGAAAGAACCAAGTCTAGTCCGATCGTCGCTTCTCGATCTTTACCGACCGTACGGCAGTGGTAATAATACAACAAAAACACGATGCCGGAGAAGCGACACCGTGTAGAGATGTATGTAGGCTGCACGTCGATGGAGCAGCAGAACACAGGAGAAGTAGATCCGTGAGCCAGATGAACCCATCAGAGGTGGACCGCTCTCTATATATGTATATATATATATATATATATATATATATATATATATATAAGGAATTATTTTGCAGGGCTTTTTCATAAGAAGAAAAGAAGCACAATAGAGGAGTATCTTCCACCCCGTTAGCGATGGGTGGGTGGTGGCGTTGGATGATGGCTGAGGGTCATGACAACGACGACGACGACGACAACAACAACAACACGCCGAATACCGCGAGCACGTTTGGCGGCCACGAAAACAACAGCGAGGAAGAAGCCAGATCGAGGGCCACAAGCCAACATGCCGTTGACCACAGCCGTAACCACAGGCGTGGCAGCCCTGCTGCTGCCGCGACCGCCTCCGCTGCTGCTGCTGCTGCTGTTCTGTATCCGGCATTACCGTTTCCTACGACGTCCCTGAATCCTGCTACTCTTCTGGCGTCGTTTAGCCATAGGAGCCTAAGGGACAAAAGCCATCTTATACAGCAGATCGTTGTAGTAGTAGTAGTAGTAGTAGTACTAGCGTAGTAGCAGTGCTAATGACCACAATAGCTACAATGCGGTATGCCAATCTACCGCGTGCGTTGAAGTTCGTGCTGGGGGAGAGGCACAGAGATAGAGAGAGAAAGAGAGAGTGCGTAGTGAGAGATTGCGAGGTAACTGTAAGCATTTTGCAGGTATATATATATATATATATATATATATATATATATATATATATATATATATACATATAAATATATATATATATATATATATACATCATTATTGCACTGCTCGAGTTCGTAGAGATACTCGTGTATACGTCGACCAATCAGCAAAGTGTCCTCCTGTTGTCCCGTGAGTCCCGGACGTCCTCGGATGAGTGTACGTTGCTACGTACGTATCGTATGATGAAGATATCATCCCAGTCCGACGAGATCGACACGGCACAGTCGACAAGGTGGGAGTCTGACTGGCAGTGCGTTGTCAACGACATCGTCGCATCGGCGTCGCTGTTGTTGCTGCTGCTGCTGCTGCTGCTGTTGCGTTACCGTTGCTCTTGGCATCGTGGCATCAGGGCATCGTGGCTCGGCATCATGATGACTCTAGCGATCGAGAGGAAGCCGATCTCCAATGCGTGCTCCAGTGCGGTCCCTGGTGCGGGCCTGGGAATGCCGAAGGAGAGAGCATGGAGATTGCCTTCCCGTTCCCGTTTGCCTTCCTACCTGCGCCTGTTTGGTATGTCGGTTGTATGCCCCTCCGTTCTGTATGTCTCTCTATCTGTCTATATGTCTGTCAATACGTTTGTCTATATATCTGTCGGTCTGTCTGCTGGTCTGTTTGCCTTCTATACCAGCCAACCTAATGCAATGGCAATAATGGCTGCTTGATTGGTTGGCTGCATGAACGACACCAAACACGCACAAGGGTTTCTTTCGCTCGGGGCACGGGGGTTGCTTCCATCTTTCGTGGCTCTCCATCTAGTCGTGTGCTGTGCACGACAGCACGTTGTCGAACTCTCGTGCAATCGGCATTGCACTGCTAAGACTGTGTCGATGTCCACCATTACAATAATAGTTCAACGGCTACTACCACTACTACTACTACTACTACCACCATTATTACTACGAGCTGTGTATAAGGCTGCTTCTAATATTACTGTTAGCAATACTACTGCAATTACTGCTACGAGCAGCACCTCTTACTCACTATCATCGCATTAGCACGACGGCCGACCACTACCGAACCGATAGGGGTAGCGACGCCCAAACACTTACCCCTTGTAGGGGTGCCGCCGCCCAAAGGCCTACCCCTTGTAGGGGTGCCGCCGCCCAAACGCCTACCCTTTGTAGGGGTACCACCGCCCAGTGGTCCACCACCCTCTTCGCTACAGGGGGGTTCGCTGGTTCACTTCGGTCGTTCGCTACGAGTGCGATCCCGTCTCACGGCATGCTGCGCGCGATCCCGTCTCACGGCGATCACTCAGCCGACTGCAGGGACACGGGTAGCCCCCGTGTTGCTCCTGCTGCTGCTGCTGCTGCTGATGTTGTGTGCTGACGGGCCCGACCCGCTTTCGCTCAGGCAGTGAATACCGGGCACGGTACCGTATACGTACGTATACTTAAAGATGCACGAGAGGAAGTGTCATGTCGTTTAGGCGTGAGAGTGAAATTACTGAGCTACAGAATACTGTTATACGGATGTAGATGGCCGGGCATCACTTCAAAGAAGAAGGCGGTGCCACTGCGCGTGTGTGTGTTTGTAGACGCAAACCAGATATAGGCTGTCGTGTTTGGCAAAAAACAATTCCTGCTTTGCCTGGAAGATGCTGCTTATGCTAGGCTATAGGGCTCTAGATATATACCGCTTTGATAATTTTCCCGTTTAATAATTAATAGTGAACACAATGAATGACAACTTAGTACTACGTCCATAGAACAACCGCAAGAATATAAACTTCATATATATATATATATATATATATATATAAAGAGAGAGAGAGAAAGAATATTGTGATGACTTAGTAATCATATACAATACGTTTGCACACTCGGCAGTGCTCGCCTTACATATATATATATATATATATATATATATATCGCTTTTTGGCCTTTAGCTAAGATCAAAGTGTCGTAATCCGCTTAGACCTTTCAGTGGATTTCAAATGCAAAAAGGGACCAATAGAAAATGGCGTTCGAATGTGGAGGATGATGCTGTTCATTTGCGACGTGACTCGGTTGTGCCGTTGTTGCTGAATACAAGCAGGTCTGGCCCGAGAAATGCTAATCCTAACAGGACGTCCATGTGCATACATACAGCGACATTACGTAGTAGGAGAAGACAATGTAAAGGTATTCTCCCAAATAGGTATTATATATATATATATATATATATATATATAGTAACGAGACTACCCATACAATAATGCTCAGATGTATAATAGCCTGGATGCAATTTCTGCTGCGGCCGATTACGAGAGGAAGGAATACGAAGCGTTCGTAACTCAAGCAATGGGCCACCAGAGGCAGGAGCATTTTGGTTCTACTGCTGTATACATAATAAATCACCTCTAGATCGCAGGCGCATGATTTCGGAAGCTGAGACATCACAAATCTGTTTTGAATCAAAGCCCGAAGCATTTCCATCGCTATCTCGAAAGCATCTACAACTTTGACCTTTTCGGCCTTCTTACGCTTTTTCCGTCTCCTCTATATATATATATATATATATATATATATATATAAGATGTCCGATTAACCAGCTGGCATTTTTTAAAACTTCTCGTGCCTATCGCTGGCCTCTACGCGCTCTGCTTGCTTCGTGAGCAGAACAGGGTAGGGGTGCCAACCTACTCTACGGCAAGCGTGTTTAAAAATGTTTAACATTTTAAAAAATCGATATATCCGTATATAGAACCCAGCTGACGCAAGCCTACGACCTGTCACGAATGGGTAAACGTTGCTAATGGGCTTCCGAAACAATGCGATGTGTGTGTGTGTGTCTGATGTGTGTGCCAACTTTGTGAATAAATAAATTAATTACTTCCGCCAAAGCCCATTTCTATCTGAATAAAAGTGTGAATAGACAAAACTGTCGTACCTGGGCAAACAAGAAACCCTACGTGGTTTACGAAGAACCGTAACATGTGACTGTCTCGCGTAACGGCCACATTTACTGGCCTTAGAGATCTTGCGAGCCGTAAGACTTTTCTGATGTTTTTTTCTAAAAGACTCAACATTGAAGCGTGCAATTATGTAATTAAGCCCGGTGTGTGTGAAAAGTGTGTGCTAAAACAATTAAGTGTTCCGTATATAGCTTGGAAAATATAGAAATTAAATATCTTAAACACTCGTAACTTTAAAGATATATATATATATATATATATATATATATATATATATATATATGCATACAGTGGCTCTAGGTAAGCTAGTGACTTTCGCGACCGCACAGTCACGAAGGAGATTCTAGGCTACAAAGCGAGACGAATGAACGAGGCAGGCGAGTGTGTGCCTGCATTAGTCATTTTGCGTCGTTCCGCAGCGCGGTTATTGTCGTTGACATGCTTTTGGGCTCGAGCGAATACGCTAGAGGTACATTTTCTTTAGGTTGACGTCAGGCGCGTCACGCAGGCGCGTCCGGCGCACGTAGCAAAGCTGAGGTTGTTCCATGCTCTCCACGAGTATGAAAAGCGAAATCGCCTGCTCGCCGGTCTAGATCGCTTAGTTTGCTTCTCGAGCCGGTTCACGCCAGACATACTAGCTGAAGACTCTCCTGTGACGAAACGCTCCGCTCTGGCGTTAAATCGTTCATCATTCCGTCATAGCTCAGACCACCGTTTCCGCTACCGCCGCTGCTCATAACACTAACCGCGTATTAAACGTAATCGTCTATAAATGGTCTATCTTTGGCGTCACCAGAACACACTAAACAGAAGAGATTGCTTTAACGAAGGGTTTTTCTGCTTTCTCTGACTAATTGTATTTTTTGACGCCTTAATTCGTACGAAGTGACACAAGTATCGTTTGCGGATTCGAGGACAGACAATACAGTCCAAAGTTTTCAAATTCAAGAAAAAACATTAGAATTGTTATACCGAAAGAAATACCGTGCATTCAACATCTACAATACAACCTTTACTGAGGAGCACAAATAATAGACTCAAGGCCGTTTTTTTGGTTTTTCTTCCTTTTTTAGAGCATAACGATTTATGCTCTAAAAAGAAGGAAATATATATATATATATTTCCTTCTTAGTACAACTGGGTGAAAAAAATCATTTTTTCTAATAGAACAAGTGACGGAACTGTCTTTTTGGTGTGAGAGCGATATTGCCAAAAGTGGTTGTATCAAGTCTTTTATCCTGACGGATATTCACTAAACTGCAATTGCGTTGTTTCAAAAATATATAAAGAAAATGTTGCATTGAATTCTGTGATTTTGGTTGAACTGCATTCTGTGGGGTGTTCCACAAATGTTGTGTTAGAAATAGTTCACAAGAAATCAAATTCTTGGCAATTTTTACATTGGCTTTCACGCTTAATTACCCGTTTTCTAGAGGACAATTCCGCCCCCTTGTTCCATTGAAATTTTTTTTGCGAGTTGTACTAGATAGATTCGGTGCTTGTTCTGCAACGAATGTTTAGGAGTCCACAGGCCGTGTTCTTGCCATTGGGGCCGTTGTTATTATTGCTGTTACAGTTGTTGGTGTTGTGTTTGTTACTTTTGCCGTTGTTGTTGTTGTTGCTGTTATTGTTGTTGTCGTTGTTGTTATTACAGTTGTTGTCGTTCATGTAATTGTTGTTTGTCATCGTTGTTGCTGTCGGCCATGATTATGTCCCAAATTTGTTAAATCTTTGTTTTACAGGTTTGTATAACCAAGTGATGTGGATAGGATGAATCTGCAACAGGGTAAACGCGTATCAGTATACACCTGTACAATTGTGGTTGGAACACTTATTGCGCCCGCATCATCGGCGACGTCTTCTTCTGGCGCTGTCATCATTTTCCTTGACGTGGCCAACGTGGCAGAAAGAAGCAACAACAGCAAAAATAGCAACAACAACACAACCAAAACCACAAAACAACAACAGCAACAACAACAACAAAAGCTTTAACGCAGGCTGCTAGCGGTTGGATTGATGGATGTATGCACAATCAAATAGATGGACGGATATATCATATCATCATCGGCGTTTGTCGACAACGACGGTGGCCGAATTAGTATAGTTGCGCTGTATTGTTCCTGGTAATTGTTGTTACCGCCGTATTCATCGTTGTCAAACCCACCTTGACTTTTCGCAGCAATGCACGAGCAACTAAAAAGTTTTCGAGCTGACCCTTAGCCAAGATTTAACGTCCATGGGACTGCTTTTCGCATTGCTTCATAGACGGACCCCCATAAATACAAATGTGCAAACGGTGGGGCTTGAACTCGCGCACCTATGTGTCTTCTCCGGTTGCAAGGCTGAGACTTAATCCACCACGCCACCGGCGCATCGATAATGCACGAGCAACTGCCAACTCATTGCAGTCCCTGGTTACGTTCCTCACACCTCTTATGCATTTCTTCAACGTTACGAAGTCGACGACCTTAAAATCCCATTCTACGCAACCATGGCCCGCAACCTTCTGATCCATCATAGTGACCCTGAGTCTGCGCCCAGCAGGCCTACAAAACCCGGGAACGCTGCTTAGGAGTGTCATAACTGCCATCAGATCGCCAAGCGCCGCGGCCTGCAACGACATGACATGGCAAGGCTGTTCCGCCGTTCACTCTACTCCGTCAGAGTTCGGACCTGTTACACAGGAACACCTGCGCAAGGTATTCCTGCGAGTACCTTGCGTAGGAATTCCTTGCGCAGGTATTCATTGCGCAATAGGGCAATAAATATTGAACATCCTGAGGTTCAGGATGTTTAATATTTATTGCCTTAAAAGCTGGCTTAGACCCCCTGCCACGGAGACAATTACACTATCAGTAAAACAAACTACGAGCAGGAACAATCACACCTCGTAGGACCCGCTGCTCACTTCTGCCCCAACAGTTCTGCAGATGCCGACACGAAAAGCCGAAGGGAAGTCCCGGACAGCAGTAGTTATGACAACGAATCTGCCACTGTAGAAACGGCGCCCACACTCGACTACCAACAGCGCAAACTAAGGAAACCGTTCGCAACGCAAGGCCGACCTTACAGAGGCTAGGCGCAAAAGACGATGTTTTTGAAGCGGCTAGAGTCTCAGGTCGGGCGCCGCCTGACTTAGGCGCTCCACCAGTACCAGAAAATAGCGAACAGAATCATGGTTCTACGCAAGAGGGACGACACCTTCTGGTCGATACCGTGCTCATCTACAGATCGCCTGCAAGGAGAACCGTGACGCGCATAACAACCTTTTCTGTTTAAATTGGTGATGACCGCGATGAAAAGTCAAGACATCCTCCGAGGTAACGACGTAGCACAGCTAATTACCCACCTGCGACACCTCTTTAACGACGACGTACGACGTACTCTTCGGACGTGCTCAACATTTAGCTATCCTCCGACATCGGATCATAAGTTGCTATTCAGGTCGCTATGAGTGGCCTAGGAATCCACCGCGCGCCGTCAACACATGTGCCTTGACACATGTACAGAGCTGAATATATCTAATTCAAGAACATGTTCCAACTTCGGTGTGCAGAAGAATACAGAAGTCACCAGAAGCGGTGCAGAGTTCTCTCGATCTCGCCATGGCGCAACACGTGAAGTGCCCATGGCGAAAACGCCCAAAATGCTTGGGCTAAAATAATTTATATCGAGGAGCAGCAAATCTTGCTAGCAAAATCATCAATTGATGTCGACAAGACGCGTCTAGACGCCCTCGAACGGACGCGAACCGCACACTGCCTCTATGTGATTATGCCCATTATCAGCGCCAAACACCCTGCTTAATAAAAACACAATACGATAATGTGTGGATTTCTCCTTGAGCGCAGACATAGCTGAGCAACACACCTACCCGAATTTCTGGTGAGGCAGTCGAAACGGCTGGAGAAAACGCAGAACGCTAGGCCGCATCCTTAAACTGGCTTAAATACCACCACAAACATTAGTTTAAGCGCTACGTTCATTGCAATTGCCCTACACCAGATGGACGTAGATATCTGACAGGCTGAAGCTAATGCACCACTCAAAAGGAAAAGGACCCTGTTGCGGTACGGTACGCTTGTGGACAATCCGGCAGCCTGCAACGTCGATGCAGCTATAGCGGACTGCGCCGTACTCTAAAGGACAACGAGGGGCAAACGATACTAAAAATACGTCTACCTTCAAGACTTTCATGGGTTCGACCCGTTAGCGTTTAAAGCCCTTGGCGGTCGAGGACCTCTTACATGGTCTGAATGCCTCTGCAGTGATGGGCACGATGCCAGAAGCCGTTGTCACAAACTACTTCTCCTCCTGCCGTGACGGCGGTCTAAAACATGCGATCGACAGGCGTCCACGCTTTAATACACACACATGCATATATATATATATATATATAATATATGTATGAAGGCAAAACAGTCTTGTTTAGGAGTGAAAATGATATTTAAAAAAGTAGTTATTCTCCTAGTTTCTCCTACATAATTGTGCAAAATCTACGTTTGCGGTAGAACGCATGAATGACCAAGAATACCGGCGTGCTAGCCACGCAACCTAGCGAAAAGTGAATCGCCAGGTTAAGAAAGTTATATATGAAAAGTCGATATGTTGTCATGTCTTATGTTGAAGCTTTTGTGTGCAGAACCGTCAAATTTGCCATTACAACCGAAAATTCACGCCTGAATACTATTCTCAGGAAATAGCAAATTTAAAGCCCATCATTTTTGTACGAAAGCAATGGTGCTGCGTTACGTAGTTGCCGAGTAGTAACTAAGCTGTTTCGGCAAACATGATTGGCTAAAAAGGCAGAAGAATATTTTTTTATAAGCTTCATCCTTACTTCTAACACAAGACGTCTTCCGTGACCAGCACACCGCAACGGTGTTTCCGCTCTGTACTTCGAGATTGACAGACAGATAGCAGAGGAATTCTAAAACAAACAAAAATAGCTGCATAGCCAGCCAGCAACCTTACTAACAATCCAATTAACTGAGGTTGGCAGGCATGGACCATGTGGCCAATTGAGCAGACGTCGTGCAACAATGCGTCTACCGCTAAAGTTAATACCGTTGACTCGGGTGCTGCTGCTGCGGCGTATATTGCGAGAGAAAGCCGCAATCTTCACGTTAGTCATCATTGTTGCTATTGCTAGGACGCTACATGGTGGCGGCGTGGTCGAGGGGATTAGTGCGGCTCGTATGGTTGTCATCTACCGGTCCCCGGTTCGATCTGGTGTGATCGAATTTCTTTGAGCAATCCTCATTGAGATTTTTTAGTGAATAACCAAACCGACTGAGGTGTCAGCTGCCATGGCTCCACAAGGACTGTTAGGGAAACCCAGATATCTTAACATGTCCGGCTCTCGGTGCTTGAAGATATACCTCAGGTTGAGTTCCAAGCCCGTAGGGGACGGAGGATAGTCTAGAATTAACAACAACCTCCTTAAAAATGTTTTTAATTCTAGGACGCTACATAATGCTGAATTTGTCGTATTGTTTTAAAAAAAAATTGAAATTACATGCCGTGTGTATAGAGTGTCGAAAAATTTGCATTCGCTTGTTCATCTTGAACATATAAAGGATATGTCATATGTGCTTTCACAGTAACCTTATCAGTGTTCATCTATTTGTTGCTGGTGTTGTTGTCCCTGTAATTTTTACCACTGTTACCACGTCAGCAACAAAGGCCGCCATACCAACCTATACTTGGTGTAACAATCATTAACATTCATATATATATATATATATATATATATAATCATTAACATTCATATATATATATATATATATATATATATAAATTTGTTAGTGTCGCCTACGCAAAACATCTAAAACTCGTCCTTCACTATGTAGTAGTCGTTGTCGGCACGGGCAAAACAAAACCTCCGATGGGGAATAATGAAGAAATAGGCATAGATAATGCAACGCCATTGTATTTATCTATAAGTCATGCCACGATCGTTTTGTAGACGAAAGGCATTAACTCAATGCATAGACAATATACTGTGCAATAACGAGCATACGCAGCAACCGGTTCGAGCCCCACCGTTGCACATTGGGGTATTTATAGGGTTCGTCTCACGAAACAATGCGAAAGCAGTCCCGCAGACGTTAAATGCTGCCTGAGAAAAAGTAGCAGAAGTACCAGCAATGGCTTACTGAACTGCGGCTGCTAAATCTGGGTTAGTTTAGTTAACCATTCAATAATAATAATAATAATTACACGGCTCCATATACTCATAACAGCTCAGACTAGCCCTAAGCGCCCGTCTAAAAAGCAACCCGTGCGTTGACAACGCAACGCTTGAATCACACGTATGCAGGCCGTGCATTTGTTCCATAGTGAGGCAGTGACCTCTTGTGCTGAGTCCTGGGCAACGCCGACCGAGGGAGCGGACAGACAGATAGACCTTCCTTCGGCCGGCGTTATTGACGTTGTTGTTGTTGTTGTTGTTGTGTGTTGTTTTTGTTGTCGTTGTTGTTGTTATTGTTGTTGTTGTCGTCGTCGTTGTCGTTGTTGTTGCTATCGTTGTCGTTGTTTGATCAACTGATATCTAGACGCGAGAGGCTACGTCCTTCGTTGGACAGCACAAAAGCGGTTTTTAGTTGTTGCCATTGTAATCTACTTTGTTGTTATCGTTGGCCTCGTCAGCGTTGTCGTCGTCGTCGTCTCGGTTCATGAGGCCACTGTCGCCCGTTTCTGGCTGAAAGACAGTGCAAGATCACACAGCTCCTGCAAACGTAGCAAGCTGCACTCCCCCCCCCCCCACGTGGATGGTGGACGTAAATTTCCATTCGTTTACTTTCGGATCACAAAGACCCGTAGACCGACCACCTGTCTGCGAGGCCTGCGAAACTTGACTGCTGCCCATATCGGCGCTATTTCAACGTTTACCGCTACTACTACAACGTCACCTCTACCAATAAACCACTACGGCTAAGCCGCTAGTCTGTTCTCTATGAATGGAGCCAATGGATAGATCTAGGGCGGATCTTCTGCATTGTAGTATATTATAAAGCGTGTTTATTGTGCGATAGAAGCGTTGTCACACTCCTTTCTTAGGCTAAACGACGTTGAACACAATGAAACCCTAAAGCAACTCGGCTCAACTTAAACACGATCGGGTAAGCGAGATCCAGAAAATGAA
>QVRM01002718.1:0-67035 GCA_003439945.1 Dermanyssus gallinae
AACTGGGGGAGTTCTAAGAGGCTTGCTTTGGTGGTTCGCGTTTGGCTAACAAATAGCACACGAACAAAACTAAGTAGTAGTTGATATTTGAAGTATTTGGTCGTTAGGTAGTACAATTTATATATATATATATATATATATATATATATATAGAGAGAGAGAGAGAGGGATAGAGAGAGAAAGAGAAAGAGAGAGAGAGAGAGAGAGAGAGAGAGAGAGAGAGAGAGAGAGGGGGATATCATTCACCAACAAAGATTCTGCATCGAGTTCTGTATTAAAAACCGAATCATATGCTTTAAAGTGATAGAAATGTCACGAGCTGCTTATGGTGACCAAGCAGTGTCCCAAGACACTGTGTATTTGTGGTATCGCCGATTTCGTGACGGACTTGAAAAGTTTGTGACACGTACTCAACAATCACCGACTTACATCAAGGAAATAGCTGAATGAATTGGCGATTTTTATGGATCAGTTGTCACAGTCCTGACCGATATTTTGGGCGTCAGAAGACTGAAAGCTCATTTCAAAATCTGGATTTTTCCAGCAAATGAAAGCCCGTCAGGAATTGTCCGACTTAAACCTTTGGGCGGTAACAGAAGACCCTGGAATGCTTCCGAGAGGAGTTGAGTCATGGGTATATGGTCACAGCGTCGAGACGAAAGCCTAATCTTCCCAGTGGTGCTTCAAAGGAGAGGGTCGATCGAAAAAATTCAGACAAAGCAGATCCAACACCAAGGTTATTTTGAATGTTTTCTTCGACTACAAAACAATCTTCTTTCTCGAAATGTTGTCACCTGGTTCAACGGTCAATGGAGAAAAGCACTTCAAAATTTTAAGACGATTGTGCGAGAGCTCCGACGCAAGGAGCCAGAACTATAGACAAACAATTCTTAGATCCTCCATCATGACAATGCACCGGCGCACACATCGTTAGTGATTTCGGATCATTTGATGACAAATGTTGCTTCTACATTTCTGCAACTTCCCTATTAGCCAAATCTGGCTCGTACGACGTTTCTTGTTCCCACGAATGAAAAAAAACATAAAAGGACAAGGTTTCGAGACTATCGAGTAGATTAAATTTTAAGCGCGTAGCCTGAAATAGAGGGGTTGCCCTGCTGCTGCCCAGTGTGCGATATTATGGTATCGTGAGGCAGAAAAAAGCAAGATTCACCTGGAGGAATTGACTTGGGGCCTAAACTTTGACCGCATTAATGAATGAATTGTATTGCAATTATGTACCATCTTTAAATGCAATGTTCTTGCGAAATAAGCAATATATAAACTTTGACCGCATTCAGCAGACAGTCCCTCCAAATAATGCTCAATCTTTCCCATTCGACATCCATCATGAACACAAGGAGATCACACACACAACTTCTCATCTTGTCTGCAGCTTCATGTAACCAATCTCGTTTCTCAATATCAAATCTCGGTGCCACATATTGGAACAGGCTTCCGCCAGATGTGCGCGCAACCTCTTCTTTGACAATATTCAAACAAAGTGCTAAGCAATACTATTTAGGTACCTTACTCTAATATAGGCCGAACACGATAATAATCATATTGAAAATAACTAAAATTATAAGAAAATATGCAATATAGACATTCCATACTAGCCTTTGATAGCTTTGAGGAGCTGTGAACTTCTGTACAAATGTAAACCACTCATGAGAATAGTAAAACCTATCTATCTATCTATCTATCTAATGTTTAAGGCGTTCCTGAAGTCAAGCTTGATCACAAGAGTGGCTCCAGAGTGATATTCGCAGAAGAACTGAGTCCAATGCACCTCGGCCTCGCATCCTCCCGGTGTCGCAAAACTAAGCGGATGGCTACCAAGCGCACATAAGACGTCTGCCTTGTTGTCGAAAATGGAGACCTTTGCCGCCAGCCCCCAGATTGCGGATGAGCATGCGATGGGTCTCACGCAGCTAACCTTCTTCTTGAAGGCGAAAAGTCGATCCCCGAAGATGAGCGGTTGCCGATGAGGGGAGAGGTGCGGTTTGATGCCTGTTGTTGATTGAATTTTCTTTGAGCGATGCTCATTGAGAATAGATGATAAACCATACCGCTGAGAGTCAGCGGCGGCCATGCTGCCACAGGGACTGTTGGGGAAACCCTAGATATCTTAACATGTCCGGCCCTCGGTGCATTGAAGATATACCTCAGGTTAAGTTCCAAGCCCGTAGGGGACGGAGGATAGTCTAGAATTAAAAACAACCTCCTTAAAAAATGTTTTGATTAATTCTAGACCTGCTGCCGAGCTAGGGGAAAACGTTCTTATGGCAGACCGAACGTTCTCGCCTGATGTAATTGATGACAAAGGCACATGAGGGGAGCTAGGCCCTGACAGGAGTGAAGACGCAGAGGGGTGCTTATCCAGCAGCACGGCTGTCTCGCTGTGTTTCTGCGCTAGCGTCTGAGATCAATTTTCTGAGATCAAGACCTTAGCCGGAAGAAACATCGCTTTCCGAGAGGTTGGTAATAGCCAGCCGGACGGTATCGACTGTCCGCTGCCGGGGGTGTTGGTTTGGGGGGCAGGGTTACTACTAAGGTTAAGCCGTCTTCCAGCAGTAAAGTCGCGGAAGTTCTTCCGCGACTTTACTGATTGATGGAAGACGGCGTGGGAAAGATGACCGCTCATTGGCGGTCCATCGGGAAGACGGAGGACGACGGGCGCAAAAGAGAACAGGGACAGCCAGACACTGTTGTCGTTGTTCTTTGCGACTGAGCACAGGACTTTAGTGAACTCTTCGGCTACTTGCCTACGTACTGACTTCGGCGATTTGTATATATATATATATATATATATATATATGTATATATATATATGTATATACATATATATATTTTTGTTTTCTTTGATACATGTTATACATATATTAACAAGTCTTCGTCTCTGCGTAGAGTTGTTTATTTTACACTTAGCGCGTATGAAGGGCATTAGCTTGCTGGACTAGTCTGGTACATTTGGCTCTGCTGTGTACCGTAAGTAAGCTGTCAAATTCAACTGCCCGTAATAATATCGAGTGGGCATAATCTAGATACAACTGCGTCATCTCACTATGTACTATTTACACGGTAGTATCTAACATGTTCGACATTTGGCGTAATCCCCGGCAGTTCTTGCGCGACTGCCGCCGGGTTCAGCGGCATGAGTACCGTTACGACGTTGCTCGCATGCTGTTGTTCCTAGCTTGTCGGCGATCGAGCAATCATGAAGAGCGCACAGTAGCGCAGTTACTCGGAATTCACCTAACTTTAGCGGTATTAATACACTATGCATGATCTCTGTCGTACTGCTGCACGCTCACTACTATCACCGGGTCTGGGATCTACAGGACGAGCATGGTCGTCCCGAATGTAGTAACACTGTATGTAACTATTCTAATTAATGCCAAAACATATATTTGTCAATAGCGTGCGTTTGTCACGAGTGATCCTTTGGCGTAAATGAAGAGATGCTGCTTAAGTGCGATGGACGAAATGTCGGTGAAATGAGGTGGGCACAATACATAGAAACAAAAGATTACTCGTGCGCAACCGGAGATGACGGGACAGCTACATCTTCCGCGTGGAGTACGCATCCGCTTCCCCGCCCACGCTACCAAACGCTGCATTTGTTAACAGGGTTCATAGGCGCGTCAGTTGAACATCCAAACGCTGATGAGAATTCTTTCGAGTTCGATAGCACGCCTATCACTCTGGAAATGAATAAAGCCAAATACAAAAGCGCAACAGTTATATATATAAATAGGGTGTCGCCCTTTCAGAGGTCGCCCTACAAGCTTTGAGGTGTACAACTCGGCAAAAAAGTCATTTTTTTCTACTGGAATAAGAGGCAGAAATGTATTTTTTAAAGTGAGAGCGAAATTACCGAAAATAGTTGAATCGAGCTTTTCATTCTGGCATATCTTCCCTAAATCTGATGATTGCGAGTGCATTCCACGTTAGCTTAAAGCAGAACAAATATTGTATTGAAAATAATTCTTAATAAAATAAATTCTTTGCGATTCTTCTAGTTTGGCTCTCACGCTTAAATTATAATTTTTTAGAAGACATTTCCGCTCTTCATTCTATTGGAAGGAATTATTTCTTCGCCAAATTGTACTAGACCTCAGAGTTTGTTAAGCGAATTCTGAGAGACCCTGTATATGTTGGGCAATGCGGCCTCGGTTTGAGAAACTTTTAGGTTTCAGATGGCTGGTTATATATATATATATATATATATATATATATATATATGCACTTCAACCAGTAGCTTCTGACGTTTCAGTCGCTTATTCTATATATGTTTATATTTTCGTACAAATATACTTGTACGAGTTCACTAGGCTTCCCAGAAATCCTATATATGTAACCATCGTTCGCCTGTCTGTCCCGACTCACCTATATCTGGGAGCGGTGTGGTCGCTGAATCGAATCTCGTTGATTGCTCGCTCTGGTGTCGACACGCCACACCAGATTTGTGCATAGGTCAAAAAGAAAAGTTGATCATCGGTGAAGTTTACGCCAGGTAAGCGAACACGTGTCAAACTGTTTGACTCCTGACGTCGTTGGAACGCCTGCGGATAGTGCAATATATATATATATATATATATATATACATATATATATATATATATATATATATATATATATATATATATATATATATGTATATATATATATATATAACATTGATTACATTGAATAGGATATATATATTTTTTACATTTACCAAAAATCAAAAACATAATTCTGCAGGTCGCCTAAATTTCATTTGACACGGTTAAAGATAAAAATAAATTACACGCACACACACATATATATACATATATATATATATATTTTTTTGTGAATCCAAAGCTTTTACGAACGCCCTATGAGTCGTTCATGTCCTCAGCGAGTACTTACTGTGTAGGCTTGTTTAAGTCCACCATTGTCGGCGATATTCTCGCCTTGGGTCTTGAATCCGTTGACAAACATGTCGACCGCGGGCACCTTGTACGCCGAGTACTGTTCGATCATACAACGGGCCTTATTGGCAAACCTTCGCAACGCCTCGGGCTGCCACCACTGAGCAAGGTTACCCAGGCTATTGAATTGACGGCCCTGTTAATAAAGCGGTCGGCCGTGAGTCCCGCGAAGTTCGGTCGTTTAGCCCTCGGACAGTATAAATAAGGCAGCTGAGAAAATCGTGGTCGAATGCAGAACAAAAAATCGACAAAATCTGGAGGGACATACTTGCACCCTACCAATCGAGCAGTTATTTGCGTGCATTCACTTCTTTAGGAGCAAAAAGAGATTATTAAAGGTTTTTACTAAGATAGCCTGATATTACCTACTTCATTGGCTAGGCGGACGTGATTACGAGTGGAATAAAATTACGCGGGTTTGATTTATTTATTTATTATCAACGTGAGTTTACGTGAATGTTTTCAGAGCGCACCTTATCATCGAAACCATGTGTAATCTCGTGCCCGATGACGACGCCGATGCCTCCATAATTTTTAGCAGCCGGATAGCTTGGGTGAAACATTGGCGGCTGAAGGATGGCCGCCGGAAGTGTGATGAAGTTGCCTTTAATTGTTCCACAAACAGATGGCAAAAACAATTATCCGAATATTGCAACGATTTTTGCGGCCGACACGTGTATGTAGAAGCAATATTTTCAATATATAGACACCTGTTGTAGGAATACTTTAACGCGTCGAATAGAAGAGCAATAAAGAAAATGTAAACCATTCTAGTACAAAGACGATCAGAGTGAAAAATTTCAAGTGCAGGCACACAGTAGGACAGAGGAAGAGGAAAGATGTAGCGAAAGAGACCAATTGATAAAAAGACTACGGTGGATCGCTCTAAGACGCCGCGTATACAAGCGACGTCGGGTGTATGGAGTTATATGGGCGACGGTAATGCGCCATTTCTTCATTATGACATTTGTGTTAACCGTGTTGTTTGTTGATTCGCTCATGGCCGAATATAGTATACTCTGGCATTCACCTCATGTAGCCTAAGTAATCTGATGTTGAGACCATAAAAACAATTTCCAAGTAAATGGCCGTGTTTGAGCTCACACACAAACTCGCGAATGCAAGACAATGGCTTTGCTACTGAGCCACTATGTTTGGTATTTTATTGGTTGATTTTGCAGTAAGTAGGTTTATGTCCGTTTGAGGAAACCCTTGAAACGGGTACCTGTATTGAACGCGACTGAAGTAAGAGTACATGGGTAGCTCCACAACAGAGCTACCCATCTCGAAAAGCCTGGTACGTATAAGACATCACGAAGATAAACGCCTCTTTCTAAGAATTTCTATACATGGGAGCGTTAGCTTGTACGCTCAGTAAGTGTGCGCTTTACGTGGAAGGCTAGCTGACCTATTTTGAAACAAAGAAATTAAGATTTGTATCGTGTATCAACAACTTGTTGAATTCCAGGTTGTTACATTTTCCATCAAGTTCTTCGAATACGTTATATATATATATATATATATATATATATATATATATATATATATATATTAACCGCCTCTTAAATTGTTGCTTGTGATATGAATGCATTCGCGTACATACTCTGCAAGTGTGTACCGCCGCCCGACATGCAAGTGCCTGGCTACGGGCTTTACCCTGCGCTTCACTGCGCACATTATTGGAAAAGTCGAGCACAAGGATTGGTATCGGCTTGCGTGTCGGAGCTCTCTCGTCTACCTCTGCCTGTGCCAATGCGACGAAACAGTAGGAGAGAAATAAAAGCCCCACTCTCACGCGCGTGCCTTGTAACTGAAGGCCACTGTCCGAAACATGCGGTCATTAACGACGCATCGAGCGCGTAGCGGTATTGGGAGTAGCAGGCTACTCAATAGCTCTACACCTAACCGGCTTACGCAGAAGCGATGGTACCTGACCGAACAAGATGACTCTCAGCCATTTTGAATGCGGCTGATTCCTTTTCGGGGGCGCTGTCGTGACTAACTCAGTTTCCTCACCTTCATTGCTCAGTTCTGAAGCGGCCGGAACAGACTATGCCGCCTCGGCAGTCAAACGGAAGAATATACAGAAATATGCAAAACTGGTCAAATCACACAATCTTCGTCATGTGGCCTTCGAAACATTAGGCACTCCAGGCTTCGGGGAAATATTGAAGTCTACGACAGGCGACAAAAACTCAGCTTCTCCGTTAGAGCCTCTTAATCGCTGTACAACGGGATAACAAATTTCCGCTTTATGTTTGCTGGAAAAGTCCCAGGAAACTGAGGTTAACTGCGAACATGTTCACCGGGCCACAGAAGAGAACGAAGCTTTATGGCAAACCTTATTAATATGAGCTTGCATTCGGCACAAATATGAGTTTGCTGCAGTATTTGTACAGTAGTTCTGCATAGAATGGAGTTCAATATGAACTTAGTCAGAAGTAACTTCACCAACGAAGTTGTATTCACTACCAATCGTTGGCAGCAATGCATACAAGTCAACAGAGACACACTTAGCAGACCAATCCGGAGTGGGCATTATATTTATATATACTAAATTACATTTTTCATATGTAAGACTCTGTATGGTATGTGCAATATTAGCCGCGATAATATTCTACATTGCAATAAAACAGACACACCCTTAGTAAACGCAACAGTAACCATTGCAATCAATTCAGATCAATCGATGAAACGGGAAATGTATGATAAAAAACATAGTGGTTATAAAAATGTAGATCAAGTTGCAATTACGCATACCTGTTCTCGTGTAGAATGCGTTCACAGTTCCAGGATTCATAATCCACCTCTGTAGGTCGTTGGGTTTGCCAAATCGTTCCAGTTCCTTCTTATGGCGAAAACGGCTCACCGTGATGATGTTATCAAAGACGTTCTCCGGCGACAGCTTCAACTGCGACGAATACGCAAGAATTTGGCAACACACATATTGTACAGGAGCGGTAGTTTTTGCAATTGTCAAGCTGAAGCCGCAAGATCCTTCAGAAAGCTCGTAATACCGCTTCATCTGTGCAATGTGCTAACTCTTTGAATGGCCCTTGAGTGTTTGCATTTGCAACGATGGCGCAGGCCAGAATAACATAGCATCCGAGGTCCGAGTAAGTTAGAGGTTTGGTTAAATACACACGAGAACGCGACGCTACCGATAAGGTTACATACGCGCACATACTGAATACGCTTCTAGAGGAGTTCAACGATGCGGCTCTGCGCAAACAAGCATCCCGCAGCCGTCTCTTGCGGCTTGTGTTTCGTCGATTTCTTGCAGGTACGGATGCGTCAACACTTTGGCACCTAAACGTACTTACATAGACGGGCTAATTGTGCCTTTGTGCACGCTTCTAAGATCGGAAATGTATAGTCATCGGGGGGTAATCTGATTGTGTGACGAGATCGTAATGTAACTATAGTGAAGGTTGGCTAATCAAATAGCCTGCTCTCTTCACTTGGTAACAGTGGTTGACTTAAAACTCTTCGACCTGGACTTTGCACTTCGCACACCCGGCCAGACTTACGGGGACTGAAATGAACAAGGTGGTTACCTAATTTATTGGTAACCTGTTCAGCGTAATTGCACAAATCATTCAGAATTGAGTCGTTCTGTTTTTTTGTTTCGAAAATATCGGAAACGCAGGATCTGTGTAGTTGTCTCGGATGCACGATGTGTTTGCGCATAGGGCCAGATTTAGAAAATTACATTTAGCTAAGCTTCCCTAAATGACATGGATATGGCTTCTTACGTTTACATGCGTGCGAGCATGCGCGTCGTTTATATTCTAGCCTGGTACACGACAGCTTGCCCTGCTTGGTTAGAATGGCAACCGGCTAAGTGGGTTAGTAAAGATGCTAACTACTTAGTTAACTAACTATCTAACTACCTGGTGTTCCTTGTCGAGCCAGCGCTGATCGAGAATTTCTTCGGGGTAGCCAACTTTGTAGCGCATGTTGATTGCCTTGTGTCGGGCTGCTTCTTTCGTTTGAGCGTCCATCCAGTCAACGTCGTTGAGGTGCTCGAGAAACGCGCGCCGAATGTCCTGAATCATCGACTCGGACTGTAATGCACATACAGTTTTGAGTTTGCAGTAAGCTCGTATTCGCCATATCGACGGAGCGGCGGGGTGGGGCAGATGGCCGGCGCCTCTGAAAAGGATTTGCTCGCGTGTCTGATCACGACGCATACATACCCCATCGATGCGGTCTTCCCTAAGCTCTGTAGGTGTTAGGCTTAAGTTTCTATAATCACAAACAAATCAATTAAAAGTGTGTGTATGCGTGCACCTCTTCTTACCGAATATTTCATGAAGGGAGAGTAGTGCCTTTTAACAAACATGGCTCCTGTCACCATGCCAAGATTGAGGTTGACGAGGGTCACGCAGAGCCGCCAGCGAGGAATCGGATGGCTTGTACCTGAAACCATGCCGTGAGATAGTCGAAGGCACTTAAGATCAGCCATATATAAGTGTAGATATTTTCTCAAACGTTTGTGATGCGATAGTCGTCTATATTTGGTACAGAGATGAGGAGTTGGTATATATATATATATATATATATATATATATATATATATATATATATGAATTATACAACAACCAAAACAGGACAAGCCTCTAAGGCTAATGTTATCATGGAGGAATAGAGGGCCGTTCAGATTCGCACATTAGAAGATGTATCACATTCGCCTGTAGCAAGTGGTTTTCACGCACCCGCGAGAACATTGGCGTAGCGTTGCCGCAGGGTCACGAAGCGTTTATCCAAAAAATTCATAAACGCGTACACCACTCTCCATCCCATATAATTGGCCAGCGTCCTGCAACGAAGAAAACTCAACGATGAGTAGTGAGGTATAGAAAGAGAGGGATACAAAGAAACCCTTGCACGATTAAAAAAATCAATTCAGAAGCAAGCTTAAACATGCAAGGCAACATATAGGCAAGACATCGACAAATCTTTTATTTATTGTTTAATTTGTATTTGCTTAGTCCGTGCTTTGAACTTGCTTTCAAATTTGAGTTAAAACGTCAGATGGGCCCCTTGCGTGTGCTCAACGAGAAAAGCTTCTATTGCGTGAACGTACCCTGCGCATCTAGCGCTCTCAAGTGCCGGTTATTGGAGCTTGCCGGTAAAGTATCAATAGGCATCAATTTGAATAGTATCTATACCAATAAGATTTCTGCACTTTTATGGAGAACCCATTGAGCAAGGACGGTAGCAGAGGTTGAGAAGTGTGACTTACTTTTTTGGCGTCGTCTTCAAGAGTTCGTTGAGTTTCTTCAGATAGTTCGGCGCGTACACCACCAAAGACTCGTTCGCGTTAAATTCCCTACGCGTAAATACACATTATATATATATATATATATATATATATATATAGAGAGAGAGAGAGAGAGAGAGAAGATATGCCAAAAACATTTCGAGACCTCATAGGGAATTCCAGTGGTTTTTGAATTTATCGTTTAAGCAAACATTTTTTTCCAATAAAACTTGGTTTCGGAAAAGTTTTGTTTCAGAGTGATATATATATACATATAAAAAACTAAGCACACGTTCGAGAAGACCTACGACGCCGGCTAGAAGATGCGACATAGTTGTTTGGAAGAGAAGAGTTCGCAAACATGGAAGTTCTACTTCTAGCTTCTACGTTCAATGCCCCAAAACCTTTACCCCTACGAACACTTAAAAGCGTTCACATCCTATTACATACAGGGCAATGCGAAATTCATGAAGATCATGGATCATAAACGGGTTTAGTGGGTTTTTGTATTCAATACTACTTGTTGACGCTTCTGTCGCTTCTGACGCCAGCGACACGTGCATTATGCATTCCCAAAACCTGCCATAAAAAGAGGTCATTTATGCACGCACTCGACATGCCCGCCGGAAAACCTTAATTACTCCGCAACCACGGATCGGAGTTGGTTGCGGAGAAATTAAGGTTTTCCGGCGGTGGACTCCCACAATGCTCATGCTGTGAATGCTCATCGCGTTATGATTTTGAAATGGTGAACGTGATAGCTAAAAATAGAGAACTTCAATTCTTCTAGCAATCGTACATGTTGTGCTCCTATGTCGGGCAACAACACCAGTGTCACAGATTTTTGTGATATCACTCTCATTTCAAAACAAGACTTGTCTGAGACCATGTTCCACAAAAATTGCATCATCAACGAGCTCTACAAGTCTCTATATCGCTATCGAATCTATTTTGAAAGATCTTGTATATATATATATATATATATATATATGTAGCTCTACATATATATGCTCGTCGATGCAATTTTTGTGGAACATGTATCTGAGGTGTGTTCAAAAAGTATCGCGACTTTTGTGTTTTTTCAAAAATTATTCATTTATTCATGAATATCTATTTTGTCCCCTTCAAAGTAATCCCCGTGAGATATTATACACTTGTGCCAACGGTTTTTCCAATCTTCGAAGCACTTCAAAAAACCATTTTTTATCTTGTTCAGCTCCTCCTTCGATGCCGTCTTTATCTCGTCAAGCGTAGCGTAACGTCGTCCTTTCATGGGCCTCTTCAGTTTAGGGAACAAGAAAAAGTCACAGGGGGCCAGATCTGGGGAATATAGTGGCTGCGGCATCATTAGTGTGTTGTTTTTGGCCAAAAACTCGCGAACAAACAACGATGTGTGAGCAGGGGCGTTATCGTGGTGCAAAAGCCAATTTTTGTTCTTCCACAAATCCGGGCGTTTCTGGCGGATTGCTTCGCGCAAATTGCACATAACTTGCAGGTAATATTCCTTATTGACCGTTCTACCCTGTGGCAAGAACTCATGATGCACCACGCCCCTGCAATCGAAGAAAACTGTCAGCAAAACTTTCACATTCGACCGAACTTGGCGCGCTTTTTTCGGTCTTGGTTCGTGCGGCAGCTTCCATTGAGATGATTGAGCTTTGGTTTCCACGTCATAACCATAAACCCACGATTCGTCACCAGTTATGACCCTCTGGAGCAAATTTAGGTCGTCGCGGACAGAGTCCAACATCTCATTAGCAATGTTCATGCGATGCTGTTTTTGGTCGCAATTGAGCAATTTTGGTACGAATTTCGCGGCGACCCGTCTCATGCCCAAATCATTGATAAAAATCGAATGGCACGAGCCAATCGATATGTTTAGGTCCTCAGCAACTTCTCTAACGGTGATTCGACGATTGGCCAATACCATTTTCTCCACTTCATTAATTTTTTCGTCTGTTGTTGAAGTGCTCGGGCGTCCGGCACGCTCTTCGTCGTTCACATCTTCTCGGCCTTCTGAGAACATTTTGTACCACCGATAAACGTTGCTTCGGTCCAAGGTAGCTTCTCCGTATGCCACAGTCAACATTCGGAATGCATCCGCGCACTTAATTTCGTTTTTCACACAAAATTTGATACAGGTTCTTTGATCCATTTTTTGAATAGGTAAAAATCGAAGACGATCCAAAACACGTGCAAGCAAAGCAGCTGTCAACAATTAAGTGAACATTCAAAATGGCCGAGCTTGTCGGCATAAGTGAGAGACATGAGTACCAACATAACGCCACAAAAAATCGAAATTCGAATATACGTAACCCGCAAAAATTCAAAAGTCGCGATACTTTTTGAACACACCCCGTATATATATATATATATATATATATTTATATGTATATATATATGTATATTTATGTATATATATGTATATATATATATATATATATATCCTAATACATCCACGGCAATGCGCAATTCATGAAAATAATGGGTCATAAACGGGTTTAGTGGGTTTCTGAGTTCCACACTGGTTGCTGACGGTTGTGTCGCGTGTATATATATATATATATATATATATATATATATATATATGTCATCTGATTCAAAAGATATTCCACAAGGAATGGTAAATAAAACTCATATAGAGCAATTGGGAGAATGTGCAAATATGTTACATGTCACATACCTCTGAAAGACGACTGAGGCCAACTTTCGGATTCGAAGGTGTGGCACGAGAGCGTCAAGTTGTCCCAGCGTCATTCGATGATTGATCTCAGTAAAGTTGCGCCGCTTTTCACTTGGCTCCATAAACTAATTAGGGAAAATAGTACTAAACTTTTACACATGCGAATTGATTATAGCGAGAACGCTATTACGTACACCTGCGCACACATAGACTATGTAGATGTGCATATTCCATATGTGTAATTATAGTAGTCCATCTAAGAAGCTCGCACTGCCGAGGTAATTTGTCAGTTTATCACGTGCATATCTGTACGCGTTCCTTTTCACGCATTTATTTATTTTATGGTCAACAGACTTACATAAACCAGATTTGAACTTGTCACTCGTTAACATCATATATATATATATATATATATATATATATATATATATTAAGTTTCTTAGACTACTGGGTAATCGGAGAGAAGATATCCTATCTGATGAAAAACCATTAGATTAGAGACTTCAATATTGAAGGTTCAAAGCGTGGTTTATTTCAGGAACCGCATAAAACTGCAATTCTGTAATTCTTATTAAAAATGTCTTAAGTGAATACTATCAGCCGTGAACAGCCATTTCAAAGAAGCCATGACAAGAAATAGGCACATCAGCCGAACGAACACAACGCAAAAGCCATGAAGAAACATAATTATTGATGAGTATTTCTGGATCTCCCGTATGAAACAAGGCAAAAGAGCGATACGGCGGAAATTTTGCGAGATATTACCCCATATCACGGGCAAACGAGAAGTAAGGGCTTGCTGACTAGACTTTTAAAGACTAATGATCCCCTACAATGCTATGACACGTATAGAGATCTTATGAAGCCAGGGAAGAGTATTACGTATAGCTTGACCTCGTTTCAATAAATTAAAGCAGAAACGTAGAGACAGTAGGGTTTTTAAGACTAAGTGCTTGTTTTAATAAAATCTTATACGGATTTCCGAAGTTAGAAATGCCTATGTTAAGCAGCAAAATGCATAACTAATGAGTGTGAATGTATAGGCTAAAATAAACAACATCGTTCTCCGTTCATTCTTAATTAAAAAAAAAATCTAGTTGTGTATTTCGCGTTTAAGCTATAATGCCTTAATTAAAATACGCCTGATGACGTACGCCCGAAATAATCACAGCATTTACTTTTTATATATGTATATATATATATATATATATATATATATATATATATATATATATATAAGAGAGAAATAGAGAGCTTACAGTGCGCATGCGCAGCTCCAACATGACGACGTCCTTCATATCCACAATTGCCTGGGTTCGATTCGCTCCTAGGAGCTCCGCTGCAAACACCATGGTTGAGTGGTACGCCTGCAGAAACAAACTGCCTCTTGGAATTGATTTCGTCAGTTTGCATTTAATATACGAGTTTCATTCACATGCTTGCCAAAACCTACAGAGTCGTGCTCTGCTGGCAAAAGTAAGGACAGATAACGAATTGAACACAAGGAAAATGCGGCGTATTTTCTAGGCAATAAGTTCGATAAGCAACACCTTTGTAGGCGTCCTTATAAAAAAGACCGTTAGGTTTTAAGCTAAAATGCTTGCTGTTGCTGGCCTTGCTATTGCCCTCACGTTTAGGTAACTAAAAAAACAATACTATACAAGTTCAATTACTGCAAAAATATATGTCAGTTATGAAGACATTGCTGAGGCCGCCACCACATTTAATGTGTCAAGGTGGATGAGGCGCTTCGGCGTTCATAAGCAGATTATGCAACTTGCTTGTTGTCGTAGCTACAATACGAAGGCATACGTGGAGAAAACGTTCAAATATATGTAACATGCTAGCCGAAAAATGAACACTAACTGTGTCCAACATCACAGTACGAATAACATAAATAACAAAAGAAACTTACGATTTCACCCTAATATGTTGGCGTACGCCTCATAATTATTATCGATAATAATTATATAAAAATATATTTTGAGCGATATCGCAAAACGCACGGAAGATATTACGAGCGACCAACCCAAAGCGATGTTTCTGAGACAGATTATGTCATTAGCTCTTTGTAGAGGCTTGACTTCAATTATAGAGGTCATGGTAGTATTGTACCATTTACTTTATACACAGGGTCTTCCAAAACCGTATGTACGTAGTTAAAAACTTGGTAGAACTTGTCAAGAAAATAATTTTTCCCAATGGAAGAAAGGGCGGAAACGCCTTGTTTAGAAGTGAGGATGAAATTTATAAAAGAAGGTGTTCTGCCTTTTTTTCTCCTACAAAGTTGTGCAAAATCTACGTTTGCGGTAGAACCAGTCAACACAAGAAACCGATCATACCGGCGTGTTTGATGGAAAATTCTGCATAATCTAAATGACACCAGACGCAAGCTAGCAAAAGGCGAATAGCCAGTTTAAGTAGAGTTGATATGTTGTTATGTCTTACGTTGAAGCTTTCACGTGCTGAGCCGTTAAAGTTTTTCAATGCCACAAACGATTTGCGCCCCAAAAACTATTTTCAGACAATAGCAAATTTAATGCCCATCATTGCCGTACCAAAGTGATGGTGCTGCGTTACGTAGTTGCCGAGTAACTAAGTTTTTCGACAGCCATATCCAACGCGAAGGTGTGCATACTTGCATAGGGTTTTTGAGAAAGTTAGGTACATATTGAGACGTTGGGTAGAACTCGGCACAAAAATATTTGTTTCTAATGAAAGGAGGGAGGGGAAACGTATAGGCAAAATTTTGCGGTTCTGAACGTGAAAGCTTCAACGTAAAACATAACAGCTATGGCTGTCAAAAAAGCTTAGTTACTCAACGTTACGCAACTACGTAACGCAGCACCATCATTTTTTACGAAAATTATAGGCATTACATTTGCGATTGCCTGAGGATAGTCTTTTAAGAGTAAATTTGGGTCGTAATGGCAAAATTGAACGGTTCTGCGCGTGAAAACATCAACGCAAGACAGAACAACATATCGACTATTTTATGACTTTTATTGCCCTTGCTATTCGCCTTTTGCTAGCTTGCGTCTGGCATCATTCAGATTAGGAAGATCAGAATTTTCTACCGAATACGCCGGTATGATCGGTTCCTCAATGCATTGGCTGGTTCTCCCGCAAACGTAGAATCTGCACAACTATGTAGGAGAAAAAAAACAGAATAACTATTTTTATACAATGTCATGCTCACTCCTAAACAAGACGTCCTCTCCTCCATCCTTCTATTGGGAAACATTATTCTTTTGCCGACCTCTACTAACCCTTAAAATAAGTACATACGGGTATGGAAGACCATATATATATATATATATATATATATATATATATGTCTTCTGAACTGGGACCAACCCTGTGGAATATAACTCATGATGGAACGCCGCATTTCCCAGGAGTTTATTGCGTTGCCTACGCAGGCATCTGATCGTTTTCGCCCGTGACGAAAATCTGCTGAAAGAAACAGCCAACGGAGCCTTGGCGTATATCCGACAACACCTCCGCATGCTAGGTCTCGAACTGGCTTCACGTAAAACGGAAGCAATTTTTTAGACGGCCTCCACGGATTCTAAATTTACATCTGGCAGATCACCCAGTAACATCCACGCTCATGGTCAAGTAATTGGCCGTAATCCTGGATAAGGCTCTCACAGAAACACCTCAAATGCGCTATCCACGCAGCCATAAAGGACTTTCCAGACAAATTCCCTGGGACATACGAATTAAAGAACTGGCATTAAAAATACATTTTATTGAAGGCCGGACGGAGGAAACTCTAATCAGCGGAACAGACAACCTAATCAAATGGATGATGCCAGCAATGGGAAGCAATCCAGCCGGGCCATCCTGGATACTGGTCAAAATGAATACTCCTTGATCTCAAAAAATGGTACAGCCTCAAACACGGCTCGCTTACCCAACCACTCGCACAACTGCTAACAGGCCACGGCAGCTGCTTTCAGCAATACTTACACCGCATTGGTAAAACTGATTCCTCCGTGTGCCACATATGCAGCTGAGGGGGCGCTGACGATGTAAGGCACTGCATGAACGCTGCGCCTTTTTCGACACGCAGAGCGATAGCTACTGCCCCGGAACCTAAAAACTCTTTCGAGCTGACTTTCAGCCAACATTTGACGTCCACGGACAAGAACCCCATTTGACGTCACGTAAAAAGGGCCCCATTAATACAAATTTGCAACGACGTGGATCGAACCCGTGCATCCATGTGTCTCCTCCGGCCGCAAAGCGCACGCGAATGTACCACGCCACCGAGCTTGAAACTGTAATTTACGACTGGGAAAGCCCCTAACATGCCAAGCCCTTGTAGAGGCGCTCCTCAAGAATCATGAATCTTGGATTATGGTAAGAAGGGTATATAGTGCGTGGGTTATGATTGCTTTCCCTAACCTCGATTTGACGTCGTCCTCTTGGCGTGTTGAGGTCTACTGAAGGCACCGATGGCTCGTATTGGTCCACCTAAAATTTGCGCAAAAGTATGTCAGTATAATCTGCCCGATAGCTTTGACACTTTGCATCAGTGCGAATGGCTTGGCAATTTTTTGGAAAATATAATTACAGCATATCATTACGCAGCAGCCACGATCTCTCATAAAATAAACAAAATCTAAATAAAATGCATTCATTAATCACACAATAAATAAACATAAAATCTGTGCATTGTCTTGCGCTACTTGACGTTGCCATAATATCTATGATTGCCTCAATACGTTTCGCAGCTAACCGAATACGTGCTATACTTTCTTCACATTCAGATATTCTACCACAGCAGGGTTCTGTTTTCCTTTCAGGCTCAGACATCTTTTGGCGGGAGGTTCATATTGCTGCACCGACTACTTCGTAAGCACTTTGCTTCTTTTCAGCATTTCGCAGGTTTTGCTTGTCGATTCAGGCGCTTGTTTGTCTCTTTGTCTATTTTGAGAACTTCTAGTCAAGAAAAATACCTGTAGTAAGGCCGTGCTAGAATTCAGAAATGTCGAGCTTCCCCTTTAGTGATAACGTTCCCAATGGTAGGAAAGAGCAAAAAACGTCGTGTTTAGAAGTGAGGATGAATTCCGAATCTAAATTAATACGTTTGATTCCGAAACACTGGATAGATGGTTTGGGGTGTGCTTTGTGTGCAATGTTGAAGGGTTTAAGAGTCAATTTTTAACAGGAGTTCCCTAAGATGCCTGGGAGCGAGATCGTCAATTTAAGCGACTCTTCAAGAGGACTGCTCAGGAAGCTGCTAACCGCAACTGTATTATATTTAGCAGATTTGGCAGGCATTAATGTAGCTGCTGAAAAAAATGAGATTAAATATATATATATATATATATATATATATATATATATATATATATATATAGATATAGGTACTTTACAAGCTCGATGAACTGCCGGGAAGTGCAACTGAGACTAGATTTTAGTAGACGTAGCAGCACCTGAAGTATGGTTGCAGACGAATTGAGCTGATCCGCTTGCGAGAAGATCATAAAGAAGGTCTCGAGCTTGAGTCGGCGTAGCTGTCCCAGCGATCGATGCCAATCGAACGTATCGAGGAATTCGTCCAGTGATTGGGCGGGGCTGTCGGCGTTGCTTGCGGGCGTTTGCTCCCCACGAGGCGCGCATGGATGGCCGCCCGGCTGACGCCGGCGACTCAAACGAGGTTGCGCTGCCGGATGACGACGACGACGACGAAAAGGACTCCTCGGCGGCTTCGCTGCTGCTGGCCGTTGCGGGTTCGACAAGCGGCCAGCGAAGTCCGAGGTGCTCGAGCAGTGACAGAAGTGGACGCTCGCGCAGCGTCTCAAGAGTGGCTAGAAAACGTGGGTCGGTGTTACGTGTCGTTGTCATCATTATCGTTATCGTTATCGTCACGGTAATTCGGCCGTACTGCCGTTCCACAGAACGGCCATCGAACAAAATCATCGGAAGAGTAACACCCGCCGCAACAACCACCGCTTATGGGTGGAAATGCGCTTTTTGTAGTGGTTTGCCGACACCCTATAGAGGCGCGTGATAGCCCTGATAGCTAGCTGCCTTGTGTAATGTGGCCAGACAGAGCCCAGACATGTTGTATACAGCACGCTGCTGAGCCCAGATATGTTGTATGCAGCAACCTTCAACAAACGCTAAGGAATCGCGTGTCGAGCTAAACGACCTTTTGCTGCTGCTGCTGCCGCTTGCAACACGTTCTGCGATTGCGGTAGTCTAGAACGCTCATCATGCGAGACGTGTTTGAAAATGACCGCGTTCTTTCATATATCGCGTCTATCTAATACAACAACAATAATGTAGCTCGACGTCAATTCGGGAGCGTTTGTACCCCGTGGGGAACTACGTTCTACTACTACTACTACTACAACTACGAAAGCTAATAGCTAATAACGTGTAATTTGCAAGAGCTTGCACAGCGTGCGATTCATAATAAGCCGAGAGTGTTTGTTACATGTACGGTGTTTGCCAGAACACCAGGCGTGTGATGTACCTACCTGCAGGGCTGCTTAACAGCAAGGCACTGGCGCACTCTGGTTAACCAATAATTAATGGTAAGTACTTTTTAACTCAGTGTGTTACCAATACCTTCTAGGTTTTGGACGGAACGAACCCTGTCTTGACGAACAATTCTTGATTGTTGTTTGTTTGGTTTCACGACGCTGCTTTAAGTCAATATTTTTCCAGAGACTGTAACAAGTGAACGCGTCGTTCTTCTTCTGTTAAAACGTACTGTTTGACGATAACACCGAATATTTGGTACAATTTTCTAACAAACGGAAGCGTCACGTAAATACTGCAGATTCTCGCGTCGTAACGTACATTTTATTCCTACAATCGAAAAGTGAAGCGTACCCCAAACAGCAACTTGACATTGCGCCTAATACGGCTTGTCTATGGCGCGCTTGCTGAATTGGCTTAATGTCAATTCTCGTATAACCTAGCAAGTGGTCCTGAATTTGAATCCTGAAATTTATTACTACCCAGATTTTTTTATATCTGGGTAGTAAAACAAACAAGTAATAAATATCCCATACTTGGAACAGCAATGAATGTCAGAAAACGAGGAAGACAATATTGACCTTGGGTAGCGTCGGTAGTGGTTTATATCGGCAAGCTTGATAAAAATAAATACACCGGCCGCAGTGATTCTGTAGACCGAGAGAAAAACTGCCTATAATGAAAAGAGTAGTCATTTCGTTATATACCCCCATTACATACATGCGTGTCTTTGCAAAGCTTCAATGCCTATCTGCTTCATCTCCCGGCGGCGATGTTGAATTAACCTTAGACTTGCTTGCTCTTATTCTGAAAGCTGTAAATACAAATTACTAACTCTGTGTACTGCGAGTGACAATGCGACTGCATGAGCAGGGTGCACACGACAATAATTGATTTAATGGTGCATACATGTCTAGGCCGTTCATCGGAGAACGAGTGCGAGACTCACTTTCATTGATGCACGACTTGTAGAATAACTTTGCTTGCCGGATCGACCTGCTATCTTCTTTTACAATAGAAGCTTGAAGCAACTCTGGAAAACGCATAACACTTTGATTTCAACCGGTGTCCATACCATAACTAAAGCAATTGTTTTGTCCATCATTGAAATGATCGTATCACAGAGGCTAGTTTAATCTAACGCATGTGAGGTTGCTGCATTTGGAAAATTCTTGCTAGAGTTTTGAGTGCTTTGGCACACATGTCGTATGTTCGTATTGCTAGCTGCACGTATGTTTATATCACGTCATAGAGAGCCTAAAGCAAAACGTTTTTGTGAGGAAACATACTCTACTTAACTAGGCGATTGGTGCGTAGTACAGCTTAAAACTACACACATACAAATGATAAAACATTGTTTATGTTCATTCTTTTACTTTACACATATATCTCTAGTTGACTCTCTCTCTCTCTCTTTCTACGTGACTAGAAGTCTCTCTAGGTGAATCTAGGTAAGTCTCAGTCTCTCTAGTTGATCTGTATACACTCGGAGCTAGTTACAAGCACGTTCGGGCACATGTTTTGCAACTCGCATGGTTGTGGAACGACTACTTGTAGATTGAAGAACACAATGCTAGTGGATGCTAACGCCTTACAGATTCATACCTGTGTGTGTGTACCAATGTGACAACAAGGAAAAACAACAGCAACAACAATAATAACAATAATAACAGTAACAACAACTACAACAGCGTCATGTGTACCCTTGAAGACCTGCCGCATGTCGTTCTTTAGTAAGGTGAGCGTGTCGAGCCCGCTGGTGTCGGGTCGCAGTGGATGGTGAATTGGCCAGCGACCGCAGGCAAATTGGTAAAAGTCATCACAGGGGTCCGCCGACGGATCGATTGAGCGTAGAATCGATGACGACGCGTGGATACACTCCGGACTCAGACACATTTCCGATACAGACCCTTGTCGTGGACAACACAGGCCGCCAGGCCGAACAGAACAGGACACGAGTAGATGCAAGGATGCAGGACAGTAGGTAGAGTAACGTATTTAAACGCCCACACAGTAAGAAAGGTGTTATGATCACGTATCGTATTCTTCTGCTCTCGAATTGTTCCGTTTTACAAAGTGAGAGATACCAGATTATACTGAGTAGTACACTGTAGTAAATAGACTTCAGAGCTAAACGTGGGATGTTGTAGCAATCCGGTAATACCGTACTTATTATGTTCTTTGTGTACAAAGAAGTGAATGTATATACACTAGTTTTCAGCCTTACGAACTATGTGCCCATAATGTTAAATATATATATATATATATATATATATATATATTTATATATTTTATATATATATGCAATTTACAAGGAATATTCTCTAATTGCATGCTCTTTCTAGCAGATTACAATACAAAACTGCATTTGGGTGCTTGCTTATTGCAGGTAGCATTCATTTTATGTAAGTCACAGCGACAATTCAAGTTGAAAATGTAAAACACAAAGTAACAGCGAAAAATTTCACAGATTCGACGCTGACCTCGGACAGTTCGGGCTCAAAGTTATTCGAGTAACAGCGGGTGGCTGGCGTGTGGCAGATTTTTTTTCAATTCTAAATTTAAGGTGTTTATTCACGGAACGGCAACTTCACAATGCTTAAGTTCTCGTAAGCAACATGTAAAATGTGTTAAAGTAGCAACATTATATTTTTCATAGTTAAACATGTCTTACTCCACGCGATACTAACAATTGAAGTCGCTAGAAGCTCTCCCGTTCACACAAATGACAGCCAGTTTTTGTTCAACCTATTGACCGATAACTAACTAGCTTTAACTAGACTTTGACTAGATAAATATATAGATAAGTGAGCGTGCGTGCGTGTGCGTGTGTGTAGGACCTACTGTGGCGTTCACCCCTTCCCATCCGGGGTATGAGAGGTTTGTCGGGCTGGTCTAAGGCGGCAGCAATAAGAGCCTTGTCATCAGCTCGCCGGGAGATGAGCGTATCCACCTGTGACGCCCGAACAAGAAGCAGAAGTATCAGGCCGCAGAGAACGCTGAGCACGAAAACGATGACGACCAGGCCGCGCTCGAGATTACCGGCGCCACTTTGTTGCAGCTTCTGTCCCAAGACCTGAGTGAGCGGATGCGCCATCCACCGTATCCACCGAAAACACCAGCATCATCATCATCATTGGCAAAGTCATCACGTTAAAAAGCCGGCGAAGCAGTTGGAGTGACATATGCTTAACTTTTCTGTTTTTTTTTCTGCTTTATTAATCAATTTATATTACAATCCTGTGTAAATGAACGTGTTAACTTTCAGCCTATAACAGCCCTGGTGTGCACCATTCGGCAAGCGACCCCAAAACTGAGATCGCGTTGCCCCGCTGGACGTCAATGGAAAGTCTTTGGCGCAAAAATTGTGCGGCTCTCTTGTCCCCAGTAGTTATCTTTAATCGTTCGCCCAATCCTGCTTTATTGTCATCACCATTGAACAGCACACCACTAAGTGGTGGTTGTTATAGATTTTTTAGGTACCAATTTGACGACGACGACGGGAATAAACGACGTGCATATATTGTGTCTTGACCGTTGCTTTACTCAATTTTTTCTCAAGAATGTCGCGATGGTATTGCCGCGTTCGTACACGTGCTATCAACGGTATAAAAAAACTATGCTATCCAGATCAGCACAAGCTTTATAACGGCCAGCCGTGGCCACCAGTAAATATAATCTGTTTTTATGAGGTTCAAAGGTCTGATCCGCCGTGCACGCCTATGTATTAGATGATGTAATTGAGCGAAGTGTCCACGGGAAAGCTTAATGAGACAACTGTCCTATGATTAAATACGTTTAGTCTGTGTGCAATAGGTTTCAGGTTTTTGAGACAGACAAACATTCCACAGAAATCTAGGAATGAAGGAACTCTCCTAAATATATTTTATTGCTTCTCCACAAATAGGTAAAATGCTACACTGCACGGTGAAGGTCTTGAAGTGCTTGGACGTTTGCAATATATAGACTTAACAATGTAAGCTTCATTGGTACTAAGTGAAAGACAATAGTGTGAACATGCTACCATGTCACATTTCAAAAGCTTTACAACGGGTCACAATGCATAAAACAGCCTGGTGGTAAAACTCTTATGTTGTAAAACATGAACACAACGAAGGCAAAGGTAAATTGATGTCGTCGATGTTTGCTTTGACTAGCTCATCCTTAAGGGTTAAGTGTAGAACTTGTGTGTAGAACGCCCCCAAGTACCTCGGCACTCCGCTAAGCTAAATAGCACGGCACTCATATAGACGAGTAACATTTATAGTCGTATGGCGCTCATATAGGAGGGCAGCATGTTTTATGGTAATAGTAAATGGTCTCGCACCAAAAAAAATATGAAACTTATTCTATCTCTTTCTTGTAACTTAAACTATTATTATTATTATTATTAATATTATTATTATTATTATATTATTATTATTATTATTATTATTATTATTATTATTATTATTATTATTATTATTATTATTATTATTATTATTATATATGAAACTGTTACCTATTCGTAGCGTCTAGCTCGGTATCTATAATATCAGTTAGATAGGGCAGATGACCTAATACGTTTAAAGCATGCATTTACTCTATTATAAGCAAAACCTCTTAGAATCTACCAGATTGTGAGAAAACTATTAATATGTAGATGGCCCATCCGGAGTCCCTCATCGATATCAGTCTGACTTGACTAAGACATTCACCAAACTTGAGCATACAGAAATATTTTTTTTGGCCCAAACTGTGGGAAAACGTCGGACAAATCCGAACTGTAAAAAGACATATTCTTTGCTCTGCTCTAGCCAACTGGTCTGGTCAGAATGGAGGTTTATTCTTTGATCGTTGCTAACTGCAAGCCATACAAGGCTACACGAAGTACCACAAATATGAATGGGATGCTTTAGCGCTGTATTTAGGGGGGTTCGCATTGTGTGCAGTGTACGTTAGCGCGTAAATATTATCTGTTTCGTGTACAATGCAATTGGTCACTAGTCTATGAGTAAAGCGCGTTGTAGCTGATAACATCTACATTTAAAAAAAAATGCTAGTAGCTGTCTAACCACAATATGCCATAGTAATTTTTATAAACCTGCTGTTTCCTTAAAGACAGCAATTAGGGCCTCCCTGGAGCTAGCTCATTTATTTTCAGTGACTCGAATGAAAAAAACAGTCTAACTTAGTGTTGCGACTGTCCCTATGCATCTTTTTTTACTTTGTACTTTTTAAGCTAACACAGATAATAAGCTAGATGAGGGATTGTACGGTTTAAAAAAGAAATATATATATATATATATATATATATATATATATATATAAGTGTCTTCTAGACTAAGAATGCTCGTAGCGTTTAATTCAAAGCATATGTATATCCAATGGAAGCAGATATTTAAATGCATAATGACCGCATGCCGGGGTTTTTGTTCTTGTTTGTTTATTGACATTTCTTGTACTTAATTGCACACATTAATTTCAAGCTCCATTAAGCACATAGCTTGTTCGGAGCCCCTTTTATGAATAACAATGTAAAATGTATATATGCCATTTTCACCTATTTACAATATATTGCAACATGATTGTATTTTTATATCACTTTTAACCAGATACCAAAGTTTCAAGATAATGCTCTACTGTGTAGAAGAATGATTCTGCATCTTCAATAGCCGCATGCGCAGCCGCAATTGATAGCGTGGTGCGTTAAAGACGTATAATCTAATTCGAAAAACCTTCCGCGAAAAAGTTCAATAACGGCATAAAGAGTCTCAAAGCTTGTTACCCTATGTATGTATAACAAAGTTAAATCGTAATTGAGATTTTATTGTGGCGCAATAAAGCTACCAATAATTTCAACCACTCGACAAATGGAAATAGCGTACACTAAATGTTGTATTCGGTTTTCGACAATACAATTCACAACTCGGAATTGTATTGTTGAAAATCGAATACAACGCCGGTAAGGAATCATTAAGGGCACAGAACATCCACGATGAAGTTCACAATGATTAAGGGTACAGAACATCCACTACTGCCATAGATATTATGCAGTGATCAAAACATTTTTTTCTTCTGTCGAGCAATCCACTTTTCCGTCTACAGACCACACGACACGAGAATATATTATCTACACGATCCGTTTTTGCAATAGGCAACGAGGATACTGCACATCTGCACACTTTCGGTGTTACTACGCACGCTTAAATATTGTAATGTATTATTCACATTCCAAATGCAAATATTTATTTGATCTGCGGGTCAGATCTGCAGTTGAGTGTAAGTTTACTTTGGGGTTTAGGTATAAGGCTGATAGTTGAATATCAAGCCTTTAAGTGACACATCGTAAAATTGTTGACCGAACACTGTCGATTGCTCTTACATGTTTACTCAGACATGGTCACCAGGGCTCGCAACAGTGCGTGCATTTCGATATGACTAGGCATAAGAAATAACACTACATGCAAATCGCAATTTTTCGAGATATTGCAATGCAATATAGTGTTGCAAACGAGATTAGATATTATATTATATTTAAGTTATATTTATCTTAGAATCCAGTTAGGGAGCGAGTCCGACATCTTGCATGCTATCTACAATTGAAATGACTTCATTATTGACAGTGATATCCACATTTTGGCGCTGTCGTAAGTGCATGTCGTTTGTCGGTACACTATTTTGATATGGATGTCGACGGCCTCATGCTGTAAAGTATGTCTTTTCCCATGCGTGCCTGTATGTCCATAAAGTTGGAGGTCGTCAGCATATCATTTGGGAACAATGGCTTGTGATATTACGTTTTCATTACAGAGAATAACAAGAGACCCCAGGCAGGAGTCCTGCCCGATACCAGATGAGCAAGATCCATACTAAATCTATTACCTGCTCTGACACAAAAACATCTCGTTCCTGGTATCAAAGTTTATTGCCAAGCCTTGGGTCATGTCAACTAAGCAAGTCGTTGTAATCTTCGGAAAGACATGCTATTGTTCATCTAGCGGAGCTCAATCGCAGGAAATGAACTAAATATATATTCTACTACTATTTTTTTAAGTATTATACACGCAACAGACGATTGTGCAAAGGTACATACCTATCTACATTTGACCTAGTGTCTTTCTAATATGCACGAGTCGCTACTGATTGACTTAAACAAATGACCACAGTACCGTCCTGGTATGATATAGAGTGAAAATAAAGATTCTGGTAAGATAGGTGCAACCTTTTTATATAATATTGGAGGGTTAAGATAGGGGTTGAGGCTACTATGTCCATATAAACGTAGGCAAATTTATTTTTTAATAAAGTATCGACTTGCACAACCTTGAATGAAAACCAAAGAGAAAAACTTATAAAAACGATTGCCTTTCCATTGTCTTAATAAAACTTAAAAACTTAATGGGGGTTGGAAGGTAATGCACCATCTCTTTTATTGAGACATCTGTGCTTCCCGTTTTTTTTTCGATGGTCGTTTTTTAATCCACTCCGGCATTCACCTTGTTTAAATTGGGAACCATGAAAGCCAGATTAGAAGTGGCCGGTCTGGGTCTCGAACCCAGGCCTCCTTAATGCAAGGCAAAGACTTTTGCCACTCAGCCATCTTGCTCGGTTCGTTTTCTCTTATAACCCGGTGAATTGCATCGATGGTACTTATATTAGTACTTTAGTTACCGTTGATATTACTGAACAGGCCCGTAGAGCTCTAGTAGCCAGTATCGGGACAAAAGCCCTCGCTGCTCTCTGGAAATTCCACCAATGGTCTCATATGGCAACTTATCTGGGATAAACTCAGCGCAATCCAAGAGAAGAAATTCGACAAGGGCATACTTCAATTCCCGAAGAGAGTCCTGGGCCTGCACATGACCGCCCAAAACCGCCTTGACTATTGTACATGCTCGCCGAAACAACCAAAAGGACCCAAACTGTTTCATAACCGGGGCCATGACAAATGAGGCCTGGAAAGACCTAAATCTCACAAACTGGCTAATAGCTGTAACTCGTTACACAGTAAATGGTTTTCACCATCATGTAGTGTGCAGAACAGTGGGTTTTGCGACATGTATCTGTGACAGAAATGGGGAAACGTGCAAGAGATGAATGATTTATACCCAACAATTTCAAATCTAGTTTTTATTCCTCAAGTATTTGGAGTCTGGTACTCGCCTTACGGAGTTTCAATTAATTTCATAGGTTTGTACCGCTTTCCAAAATCTGCTCGACTTGACAAACATAGCATGCAATTTTTCACCGGCGGTATTTGACTTTCGGCTGTGTTTATGTACGAGGTGTGTTCAATCGTTATCGCGACTTTTGAATTTTCGCGGGTTACGTATATTCGAATTTCGATTTTTTGTGGCGTTATGTTGGTACTCATGTCTCTCACTTATGCCGACAAGCTCGGCCATTTTGAATGTTCACTTAATTGTTGACAGCTGCTTTGCTTGCACGTGTTTTGGATCGTCTTCGATTTTTACCTATTCAAAAAAATGGATGAAAGAACCTGTATCAAATTTTGTGTGAAAAACGAAATTAAGTGCGCGGATGCATTCCGAATGTTGACTGTGGCATACGGAGAAGCTACCTTGGACCGAAGCAACGTTTATCGGTGGTACAAAATGTTCTCAGAAGGCCGAGAAGATGTGAACGACGAAGAGCGTGCCGGACGCCCGAGCACTTCAACAACAGACGAAAAAATTAATGAAGTGGAGAAAATGGTATTGGCCAATCGTCGAATCACCGTTAGAGAAGTTGCTGAGGACCTTAACATATAGATTGGCTCGTGCCATTCGATTTTTATCAATGATTTGGGCATGAGACGGGTCGCCGCGAAATTCGTACCAAAATTGCTCAATTGCGACCAAAAACAGCATCGCATGAACATTGCTAATGAGATGTTGGACTCTGTCCGCGACGACCCAAATTTGCTCCAGAGGGTCATAACTGGTGACGAATCGTGGGTTTATGGTTATGACGTGGAAACCAAAGCTCAATCATCTCAATGGAAGCTGCCGCACGAACCAAGACCGAAAAAAGCGCGCCAAGTTCGGTCCAATGTGAAAGTTTTGCTGACAGTTTTCTTCGATTGCAGGGGCGTGGTGCATCATGAGTTCTTGCCACAGGGTAGAACGGTCAATAAGGAATATTACCTGCAAGTTATGCGCAATTTGCGCGAAGCAATCCGCCAGAAACGCCCGGATTTGTGGAAGAACAAAAATTGGCTTTTGCACCACGATAACGCCCCTGCTCACACATCGTTGCTTGTGCGCGAGTTTTTGGCCACAAACAACACACTAATGATGCCGCAGCCACCGTATTCCCCAGATCTGGCCCCCTGTGACTTTTTCTTGTTCCCTAAACTGAAGAGGCCCATGAAAGGACGACGTTACGCTACGCTTGACGAGATAAAGACGGCATCGAAGGAGGAGCTGAACAAGATAAAAAAAATGTTTTTTTGAAGTGCTTCGAAGATTGGAAAAACCGTTGGCACAAGTGTATAATATCTCATGGGGATTACTTTGAAGGGGACAAAATAGATATTCATGAATAAATGAATAATTTTTGAAAAAACACAAAAGTCGCGATACGTTTTGAACACCATATGTATATCATCGTTGGATCATGGATTTAATTTACTACGTAGTTGTACATAGATTCGACAGTATCACAGTTGGAGAATAACACCCATTCAAGAAATACAAGCAGGTTTCGCTTCAGCTGTATTATGATTGCCATTCCGGATATTAAATCATCTCTGTACTTCAGTGGGAACTTAAGTATTAAGTAAAACGGTAAAATAAATTGCATTTTTGATCCGAGACAATGTGATGAAAAACCACAGAGTTCGTTAAAGGTGCTCAGATCAGTTGTAAGCACTAGATCAATCAATGTGCCTACCTCATCGTTGGCACGATTGCTCTTAGAGTTATCGATAGGTCGAATCATTTCACTCAAGTAGATGAGGATTAGCTAGGAACTTTTGATGATACTACCTAAACGATCAGTAATTGGTTAACTAGTTGTGTCTCTAAACGCATTTCTAAATAAAACTGAAATACCTAAAACGTCTCTTTAGTGGCATTCATATATATATTGCTCCCGATGTTTCTATGCTGAGACGAGCGGAAAGAGGGGGGGAGCGAAAGACCAGAGAGTTTTCCACCTCGTGCAACCCGTTAGAAACGGATGCTTTTTTCCCACCTGTTTCACTGAACTCTGAGTTCAGACGAGCAACGCTTGAACAGTTGAAAAAAAAGATTTTTTGTAAGGCTAGCGCCCGTGTACTTGTTTTTTTTTCATGATATGGCTAATTTTTCACTCCGGCACTTACCTTGTCAAATAATTGGAAACCATGCAAATCAATTTAAGACGGTGGTCGGTCAGGGTCTCGAGCCCAGTCCTCCCGAGCGCAAGTCAAAGGCTTTGCCACGAAGCCATCTCGCTCGGTAGTCTATCTAGTTGGGAGATTAAAATCACCCAAACCTCTAACTGGCCGGTTGTCATCACGAAGAAGGTCAATCAATCTTTGACAAATTAAGACGTTTAAAGGTCTACTACTTGCCTTTGGTGACGGCGCCAGTGACAAGACGTCGTTTGGTGGTGGTGATGATGACGTGACGAGGCCTTTCGGTGAACCACACGTCCTCACTAGCAGGGTTGCTGGGGATGGTGCTGCAGCAGCTGCCGTTGCTGCTGTGGTTGTTTTCGGTGGCCATTTTAGGCGGTACAGGGCGGTCGCTCGGTAACACGTAGACCGGCGACCGGCGACGTGCTGCAGCTGCTGTTGCTGGTCACAATTGGCACCGTTGTTGTTGACACCGTTGCTGCTGTTTCTGTTGGCTGCAACGACGACGCACTTGCTACGCACCGCCCTGCTAAATGAATCAAATGCATGACTGATCCTTCTATATATATATATATATATATATATATATATATATACATACATACATACATATATTTATTTATTATTCCCTTGACATGTAAACCTAAATTCCTACACGTGTCGTCACCGCTTTTACATCAGAGGCGCTTAGAGCGGCAGCATAGGCGGGCACGTGGAGATATCTAGGGTTTCCTCAACAGTCCTTGGGGCAGCCAGCATGATCGCTGACTCTCATCGATCGGCATGGTTTATCGATCTGCTCACAATAAGCATCGCTCCAAAACAGATCGATCAACAAAAGGGATAGAATTGGCGACACCCTGGTAGATGATACCGTGACTAGAGCACGAGCCCCTAAACCGTATAGATATACATATATAGGAGGAGCGACAGTGACCAACTCCGGAGTTATGATTTATAGCGGGTTTAAACTGTTCAAAAACAATTTTCAGGCAAAATCTAGAAAAAAAAATATATATAAATATTTATACATACATACATACATTTCGTCTTCCATAAATGTATGTACTTAATTTAAAGTTTGGTAGAACTCAGCAAAACAAATTTTAATCAATGTAAGAAGGGGCGGAAACGTCTTGTTTAGGAGTGAAGATGATATTTATAAAGAAAGGTGTTCTGCCTTTTTTTTCTTACATGGTTATGCAAAATCTACTTTTGCGGTTAACCATAGATCTACGGCTAGTCAACGCATAGAGAAACCGGTCGTACCGGTGTGTTCGGCGGAAGATTATGCACAATTTGAATGACACCATATCCAATAGTTGTTATGTTTTAGGTTGGAGCTTTCACGTTCAGAACCCTAAAATTGTGCCAAGACCTTTCCACCCCCTCCTTCCAGTGGGAAAAAAATATTTTCGTTCCGAGTTCTACCAAACCTCAAAGTATGTATTTAACTTGTGTACCCTATGCAAGAATGCAGGCCTTCGCTTTGGATATGGCCGTCGAAAAAGCTTCAGTTACTCGGCAACTACATCATCGTCACTTTAGTACGAAAATGATAGGCATTAAATTTGCTATTGCCTGATAATTCTCTTTTGAGTGCAACTTCTTGGTCGTAATGGCAAAATTTTACAGTTTTGCACGTGAAACCGTCATCGTAAGACATGACAACGTACCGTTTTTTTTTATAACTTTTCTTAGTCTGGCTATTCGCCTTTTGCTAACTTGCATCTGGTCTCATTCAGATTATGGCAAATTTTCATATTCAGAATATAGATTACGCCGAACACGCCGATATGATCGGTTTCTTCATTCACTGACGGGTTCTACCGCAAACAGAGATTTTGCACAATTATGTAGGAGAAAAGACAGAACACTTTCTTTTATAAAGTGTATCCCCACTTCTATACAAGAGTACATAAATATAGAGATTGGTTGTTTCTTAAGTAGCACGTCATATTTGGCGACTCCAATTAAAATTCGAATAAAATTGGACATTTTAGCGGAAAAATGACGCTATGATCGGTATGAAGTATGGGCGAAGCCGGTTATTGTCGACCTTGCCTAATTTGAGAACCATGAAAACCAATTTAAGAGTGGCTGGTCTGGGTCTCGAACCCAGGCTTCCCGAATGCAACAAAACTTTGCCACTAAGCCATCTTGCTCGGTATTTCGGTATGTTGTATACGTTTCGAACATTGTAGCCAAGTTTTTTCGCTACAATTCGTTTACCAGCTAAGGATTGCCGCTTGAGCGTAGGATTCTGCCTTATGTAAAACTTGTTTTCTTGATTAGAAAGCTAATTCGTTGGTCTCTTCAAAGTTGCTCTCTAGTTATTTTGATACTCGTGTAAAAATTATTCGGAACAACTTCTTTTTGTCGGCTTTCTATACGACTTCTGGTCATTGCGAATATGGTTGCCACCACATTGTTGTTTGCTAGGCTGGACACCGCGGAAGCCTCCACATGTATTCTAGAAATGCTAAACGATCTGAAGACCTTAATGCGTTACCTCTCTACTACTTTTGGTTCTCTGATAGGTTGCTTGAGCCGATAATCAAAAACATTCCACGATACTTTTAATAGTAATTGCCGCTGAAGTGAATTGTTTGGACCTATAGCGGTATATACAGCGGTGTATACCCTTCAACCCACACTTTGGTCTTAGAAATAATTGACTGCGTTCTTACCCAGGTCAAATGTAAGGTTTATTCCGGATAAGCGTGGTGAATTCTAGTCGGGTTCCGACATTCTCTAGGGTTTGGCGAACGATAACCATATCGAAAAATAGCAACCCTGGGATCCTGAGATTTGTTTTATTAATGGGATTTGAGTATTGAACGTTGCATCTCTTGTTGCACGTATGTAACTGTTCTTCAAGTTTGCTTATATACATGGCAAAATGAAAGATTGAATTAACAACCTATACCTTAGGTCTTCCGTCATTCCTATTTATTAGATGAAAGGTTACTCTTTTGAACAACAACAAAAAGCATGTGTCATTGTAGAGTCGTCTGTTTAGGTTGGCCCCAAGTTTGGCTCATATTGTGGTGACCCAGAATGCCCTAAAGTAACTAACCTGTGACTATTTTTTGCTCTGTCATATGCTCCATTGGAGCCCAAACAGGTGCAGTCAGAGCGTGTCAGTGCAGAGCGTGTCATTTCCTATTATATTATTTTTATCCTCCATATGCCTATTCGAATATGATTAATTTTGCGCGTTTTCAGAGATATTGTTCTTCTCCATCTAATCCTCCAACATGGTACGCACTACCTCACTTTGTATGTACTCGTATATACCGCGCGTGCCGTAACTCGTCGGCAATATGTTGTCAGATAACTTGTGCTGTTGAATCTTCTTCTACTTTCCTACAGCAGCATCCACTTATGCTAGTACAATATCTAGGGATCTCTTCGGATTAGGGTTAGGCTAGGGATCTCTTTGGATTCAAATTGCGTTAAACATATTTATAGAACTCAGTAGGCATTTCCCTTTTAGTCAAGCCAATTTTGGAATGAGAAGCTGGTATCGCGTCTAAACTTGTTGCCATTCTGCTGCTGCATATCTTTCCTGGAAGCATCTATCAACTTTCGGCGGTGTGGTTGCCACTCCAGTGTTCGTCACAAGAAAAAATAATGTCAGTGACACTTGCGATTGGGCTCATCTACGTAGATCTAACAGGTAGCAGCCAGATATTTTCTAGGTTGTTTTCTGGTTACGTGTTCCAGCGTATATCCAGTGTCCGAAAATCCTTCTTGTGTTTGGAGGCGTGTAGGATCGAGTTGCGCAGCAGGTGCTCCTTATTACGACTGTTTTGGCTTCTTTTTTTTTAGGCCGAAACGACTGGTCGCTACGGTTCGGAATATCTGTTGCAGCTAAATAGTCTCTGGATTGTCTGTCGGCGAGACGATTTGGTGGAGACGTCCTACGACCTACTATAGAGCCGAGGACTTGTTTTTTGTATAGCCCAGCCAGACTAAATAAATTTCCTTTAGAAAATTTCTTATTATTATTCTTATTGTAACCCTATTCCAGGACATGCCGTGGCGCCTATATGGATATGTAAAATTATATGCAAAACATGTTTCCATGACGCGGGTACAATGGTAGATGAATGCTAGCCTAATTTGTAGAATATATACGAGTGCAAGATAAACAGTATAATCATTGAATCATCAGATATAACGTTCCTTTCATTGCGGCTCCCATCGATAAAGACGTGAAACAGGTAATTCTTTTGTGGTAAACAGCTAGAAGATTTTTTAGTTATACAACTTTTCGACTACCAAAGTGGTGCCGGAATAATACCTTGAGAACATATAATTAATTTATTCATTGTAATCAATCTCCAACGGCGGGAACATGACAATTGGGTCCCTGCGTTTATTCATATTTATAAACCGGGGTATTTACCATAGCTTATTGCTTGCTTAATCTTATTCTTGCAGTAAACTAACATTAGTAGATTCTGATACTCAAAACATTCAAAGAAAAAACACTGAAGGCAAAACAGACACACCCGCACACCACCCTTCAAGCGGTTGGAACAGTGTAACATTGAAGCTTAGGTGCGCGGAAAACTGCCGCGCAACTGAGCTTCTATTACATTAGTATGCATCTTATAGCAGCAGTAAAACACGCTGTATCCATGTTGCGCGTTTAGCATTCGCTTCATCGTCGGATAGACGACCGATACAGACGGATAGCGACGCTGTTAGGACTTCAAGCACTGCCTCCCCTCCCTTGCGTCTGTGTTGTGATTTCTGTTGCTGCTGCTGCTGTTGATTTTGCTGGTACTTCTGCTAGCGATTTACTACTGAATGGTGGTGGCTAAATATGTAGAGCGCCGCCCCAATGCGCGACCCTGTTGATCGTTTCGACGGTCAAGGTCCTCGGCACAACACGTCGAACAAATCGGTCTCACCAAGGGCAGACACTCTGCCGGCGACACAGAGCTGCCGGCAACGGCGCCCCCGTGTCCGCTACAGAAAAGCTACACGAATACGCCGCCGGCCACAGAAAGAAAAAGTTGGAGCCAAAGCCGATAAAGCCGGCAATGCACGTGGTTGCACGGGTTCTGTACGGCAGGGGCGGGCAGCTTCCAGCTGTCAGTGTGTCTCCTGATCGGATTTGCAATACAATATTGGCACTCGTTCTGTTTCTGTACAGATAGTTACTCGTTAAATTAGTGGTTGTGGTAGCAAACTAGTTCTGACTTTAACAAACTGCCAGAATTGTATATTATTCTGAGAGTGTAGGTTGAGTGAGAAGACTGTTGACGCTCTCCCTCTCTTACATACACAGCCTTTGCGTATATTTATATATATATATATTTACTTATTTATCTTCTGGTGAAGAATGCCCAAATAAGTCCGCTAAAGTGTAAGCACGCTAAGACGACTCTGAAAAAGTAAAGACAAAATGGTCGTATATAGATAGGTTAAATTATGTCGAGAATTATGCACCCCAGATAAACCTTGGAAAAGGCCTAGACGGTTGTGCCGAGAAAGGCCACATAAGAAGACTCGTGCTAAGTTTCAGCCCTTGTTAAAAACATATATATATATATATATTTATAATTTTTCAAGGTGCTTTGTCAAAATTCACGCTTGTCTCGGTTTGAATAGTCGTAGTATCAGAAATCCGGTCATTCGGTTGATGGATAGCAAAGAAAAACTCATGTTCAGTGGAACACGAATGCGGTTAACCATGGCATGATGCGTCGTCTTCAGAATATGAGCGAAAAATACCTATTGCAGGGCGGAGCTGCTCCAAGATTGCAAATTTCTTAGTGCCAGTCTACAGATAGTCCAGCGGATCGCAGCCGATTACGCGGTTGCAGATGAAGAAAGCAGGCCGCTGCACACTAAAGAGAATGATGCACCACTTATTAGTTTAGTTTACTAAGCGCACTTAATAGTGCGCACAGCAAGAACTCAAGAACTGATCGACACAGTTCAACTACGAATTTCTGTGAAACCTTCAATCCCAAGCATCGAAATTTTGCGCGTGAATCTAACATGGCCATAACGGCCATGTATAAGCTTGTTCACGAAATCTCAGGTGTAATTCATATGTCATTCAAGTCAGGCAAATACTCTCTGAGATCGCAATAGACATGCAATTTCCGCGTCTTTTAAGCACAAAGCTGTAGGCCATATTCGTTTCTTCTGACGAGAAAATGTTGACCATAAGTGCCAAAATCAATCGCAGAAACTACGACTGCTTGCCCACGATTCAGATGGCGTCTATAGAACGACGGAAAGCAAATTCCCGATCAGTGTCTTACTGTCAAGAGTGTGGTGCCCAGTGAAGGAGACGCCGTACCGCCGTAATTTCTCAGAAACGCTGAACTATTACAAAGGAAGTTGTTTTGCGTGTTCTACAAACTGTCGGGACACCGTGGATACATAAAGTGTGCAAGCGAGGCGTCCCATATAGGCACGCTGCAAAAATCAACACTGTTAAATAGACTATGCCTTTTCCGTCTATAAACAGGGCCTTCTTTGTCTGGGTAAAGTTAGCGTTGGTATTATGTTCTGCCGGACAGCATCCCTAACCGATCAAGTGATAACGCGTGACCTCACGACTGAACAGGCTACGTTTGACAGCTCACAAGTCAGGACAAAAGAGAGCGTAAAAATCAAATGCCCACATTGGCAGGTGTGCTGCAGTAGAAACTACGTTTCAGTCAGAAGATAAATATATACAAGAGATGCAATTAATACACGTGCATCTCGAAAGCCATCCGCTCGTTGGTTGGTTAACAAAGTTTTGCCATGCGACGGTGACGTGCTATAAGGCTACATCCTCTTCTTTGAGACCATTGCAGACCAAAATAGCTGCAAAAAGGTTTTCTAGAATTTGCACATAGAGCTTGGTTATATGAAGTACATATACATGTTTTAACACGATCTACCAAGGAGCTGAGACAATGCGCTAATGCGGGTCCTGTGTCTCGTCTAATGTATGACCTAAAAAACAGATAGTTCTCGCCAGAAATGAACGTTAGGTCGTATAAAGAAGTCTTCATAAACAGACATTGTTCGAGTTCTAGTCATAGCACGTGTGGAGATCACCATATCATCAGCGGGTACAGGCGTAAGTATGCTTCGCTCTCTTGCGTCTCACAAACAAAAAAAGCGTATATGGTAGTAGATTCCGGGCTTTAAAATTACACCTGTGCAAATTGTATTAATAGTTACTGAGCGTTAAAGTGTGTGACACGTTGAGAGTGTGAAACTTAATAATTTGGATAACCCCCTTCTTTTCGATTTGCCATTATTACCGTTGTGCATCTAGTGGAGACGACATCACAGTTACCTGGAAAAGAGACAAATGTACCAAAAGTGATTTACTCAGTATTCAAGAGAATTTGCGCTTATATCGGTTGAGGTACAGCGCGGCAACGCAGCGTCGATCATAGGTTCATTGCCAACAGGCAAGGGACTCACTTTTTTGCCGTAGTCAAAGCGGCGTCAGAATTTCACATGTAACCAAATAATAATAGAACTCGAATCTTTCTTGTTTAGATTTATATATATAGAATAACGTATAAAAAAAATTGCGGTTGAATAAGCGCAAGTGCTATCTGGTCACATTGCACAATCTAGACTAGCAAAAAAACTTCGTCAGAAGTAAGGCATCTCGTAGTCATCTATTTTTCATATGAAGACATATTGCTGCCGTGATACGTTAGAGTTTTTAGTGCAATTCAAAATTACGTCCGTTTTCACGTCAGCGAGCTACCTTATACATACTATCGGCAGATCTATATGGGATGGCTGAGTTGGCGCCCGACTCTTCAATGAATAGACGCATCTCTTCGGAACCAATATAGTGGCGTACGGGTCTGTGTCAAATAATTGTCTGTGCTAAATAAACGAGAACATCACTAAATAATGATTTGCAATGAGATGCGTTCATGATTCAGTGCGTTAACTAGCAGAAGCTGCCAAGGACTTCTCTATAACAATACATTATCTACTACACACTATGTTCCCTCTCTCTCTCTCTTTCTATATATATATATATATATATAATAAATCTGTATTTCAAGATGGCATATAAGTATAACTTCGATAGTGTCATTATGTATAACATTTTAACTCAAAAATTTGAAAACTATATAAATAATTTTAACGCAAAAAGTGCGGAGAATGCGTCTGACAGCTCGCTGCGTGGGATTTAGCGCACGTCTGTGAGCAGAACTGACAATGGCATAGATCGCTAACCTGGTGACCTTCTTGGGTCGAACACGCCACGTGGTGCAAACCGGCAGTGGAAACAATTAGAGTCAATCGTATGTCATCTATTACAAGACCATTTTAGCCAGTTTTGTAGGAGTGGCAGGAAAAAAGTGTCCAAGGTCTCGGCAGAGGTAGCGCAGTTAAATGTGTACCTCGCCAGGGAGACAGAAGTAATTGGTAACTTTATAACTGGTAAGCTCGCGTACAATCGAGTTTGTTTCACTACATATGCACACAATCTTTGAAATACGAAAGTGCAGCTTCCTTAGGAGAAGAGACATCTAGGCAGCGGCAATGATCATCCCGGCAACCGCTGAGATTACTCATTTAAGGAAAGCCTTGGACCAAGCCCTCGTGCAATATACAAACATGACCCTAGAAATTTGAGTCAAAGACCGAAAAACAGCTGAGTAAATTTAGCCTAAATACATTCCTTGAACTTTCAAAGAAAACCCGCACAAGCGACAATTCACGCATTGCTAAAATGCCCCCTGAGGAAGGCTTCTACGCCAATGACATATGTACATATCATGATTGGACCCGGCGCCAATCTGCATACGATCTGGCGTCTTAATTCGTGGCTGAAAATAACATGGAGGGCCTTACTACTTTCCGAAATCCCCAGAACACAACTTTTTCAACCTGAACCCTACGCTCTCGAACAACAACGTCTCTTCGATCGAGGTATTCCCTCATCATCTACTACCTTAATGGACAATGCACACACTTATCTTTCATTTCCATTTCCGACCTTGAATTCCACTCCGTGAATATCTGTCTGAACTCCATCCTATCGGAATACGATAATTTCATCGAAAAACCAAACCTCCTAGAACTAGACGATATTCTCCTAGAAAAGGTGACCCGATTTCCACCCCCCTCCCAGCTATTTGTCTCCACGCAGCGGCAACGCTTTTCAGGTTAAATTACACCCGCCTGCAGAAAGTACCTCATCTCATAGAATACTCATTGCTTTTGGAAATCTCTGCACTGCTAAAGGGCAGTGACAAAAAGAACAACTTTGCATCAGTTGAATATTGATCGATGCACATAAGCCAACAATTTAGCGCCGCAGGATATCATCATGTACGCTTGCGTCGTGCGCTACCCACAGACCGTCTAGCAGAGCAGACGAATGACAACGTTTTCTGAAAGATTGGGCCACATAAATATGCAACTACGGTTCTTTCCTATAAATCCATTGTCCATTTATTTATATATATATATATATATATATTATAATGCTAGGTCTATCGCTTCAAGGCTTCTGACCTTTAACTTTACTTGGCCGACATCGACACCTTTATTCAGAGTTGCCGATGAGTTCTGGTTTGCAACTTGGCTAATAATGTCTTGCGTCTATCCATCTATCTATCTATTTATAATATATGTTGAGCTTCGTATAGAATAGAAGAATCATAGAAGAAACATGAGCGACTTAAGCCATTTATGAGCCGGTTGCAATGTTGCTACTTTTCTTTTGTAGCCGACTCGAGCTAGATTGTGCGCTAACATTAGAAAATCCAGAAGATCAGGGCTACAACAGAAGAATAGTTCGGATATAGAAGAATTGGCGCACTCCTGACGTAGATGTCACGGCCTACTAGACACCGGGTGCGAACAAATCGACACAACAATAAGAAATGGCTAGTCAAATTAAACAGGCTACTGAATGCTGCTCTTACATTAACGTGCAACATTTTCTGCAAACAAAAACTAGAAATACGTATATATATATATATATATATATATATATATATATATATATGTATATACATACTACAATTTCCATCCAACGACTCACTCTAGTAGTGACTTTGCGACAGACTATAAAAGTAATCTGCAATAATATATGGTAGAAAATGTATTATAATTTTGTCATTAAAATTACGTTTAATATGCTGCCATTGTATTACGTTGTAACAATACATATGTATAATTGCGGACGCAGTTTTGGCGTCCCTAGATATGGCGTCGGGCGTTTCGCAAATCGGTCGTCGGAAGACCTGTTCCCTATGCATGGCACTCCATAGGTGTTTTGTTTTCGATGTTCTAACAGTGACAACATAATTCTGCAAATATTGAGATCTGTCAGATAAATAATTCTCACGAACGAGTGTGTGCCACTCCGGGACAGGCTTGTTGAGGGACTTATGTAACATGTATTTACTCGATAGCGATTGGTCAGTAGCGGCGCTCGAACCTTGCTTGGGTGGAGGTCCGCTCTCCTTCATTTCATTTGTTTAATCTTAATAATAATGGTCGAAGTGCATCATCGTCCTACTGCTGCTACATGAATTTGCTGCAAAAGGCCCGTACAAGTCGGAACAGCGTAGGAACGCTAGGTATGGCTTGACTGAATATCTAGAATACGGGCCGGTCTTGGTGCCAGCCAACACTAACTACAGATGGATTCGATTATGTTTAGAATCTTCCTGTGAAGACTCTTAAAGTAATGAAATGGCGCTTGTTGCCATGCCGAGGGGGTCACATACGGAGAGAGGCTGAGTGGCGAACAGCATTTGCCACACAGGACAGTGCAGCGCCCTTAACGTGTCGACCTATCTTTCGTCTTCAGGTCTACTAGGTTAGAGCCACAAGATAGCTTCCGTTGGCTTTTCTTTTGGATATATGCCTCCTTACCTAATTAATTTCGCTTCCCTTATGACTGCCGAAACGTATAACGTGCAACAAGTGTCCAGCTATAGCAGGTTTTCTCTAGCCACAGCAGGTGTTGCATTATTTGTTGCCATCTTCACATTTAGCGCTATACTGGTAAATCTCCTAATCCAGAAACTAAATTGGTTATCCGAAACAAGCCTTGCATTTTCGTATCACGCCATCTATCATCTCGCCCCCTTTCGATTCTTGACAAAACGAAATTCGTATACTTTTCCCACTGCGCTAAGAAGTCATCGGGAGTGTGGTACCCAATTGGTTTCACAAATTTAGGAATCAGCTAAATTCTAGCCTTCTTCCACCTTCTTCCATTCTGCCCTGAATCGGCCCTTCTTCATGTTTCTAATGTTTGGAAAAAATTATTTGGCTTGCTTTAGCAGAAGGCGTCTTACAACCTTAGGGTATATCCCACACGTTTTCACAAACGCATTTCTGCTCTGTATTTATCTGCAAAATGTTATAGCTACGATTTCTATTTGTCAAGCAATTTTGTTTATAACTATTTGGTAACACTTTCCTCATAGCTTGTGCTCTGCTTCCTTGATCAAACCTTTATTGACTTTCCTTGCTTTCTCATAGTACGTGTCTCCTTTTCGTTGCACAGTTTTATAACCTACGCAATTTTGGCTACCATCTGATTTGGCTGTGCGGTTGGCCCCAAATTACCCCCAAACGCCAGACCCTCCTTCGAATATTAGGAAAATATGCAGTTTTTTAAGAAGCAGAACATTTATAGCGTTTTTAAGCTGCTCAATATTATCATTAGCGGTTTGGCTGCAATGCTTTCACGCGTGTACGCGTGGAAGCTAGTGAGTAACGAGATCATGGCTTATGCAAGTGATATCCGCTTGATCTGTCAAACAGGCGCAGAACACAAATCGGTATCGCTCTAATATATTTCGTGCACAAACTGGTTACATACATCATGCACTTAGTAAACAGGCGCAATATCGCAACCGTGGAACAGCCTAATTTGTCGACCTGCCGATCAGTCGTGGTCTAAGGCGACGACCAATATTAAATTTGTTCAAATCGACTTTTGCATCGTTTTTTCATCACATCGACACTGAAGTGATACAACAGAGTCTACTTATTGAAGAAATCCGACGTTTGGCACATTCTGCTTCCGTCCCATTGCTGGCTACATTTGAGAGATTTCTAGACATTCAAGTTATGAACTTATCAGGCCAAGCAGCTAAGAATATATCAAAAAGGGACCGTGGCAGATTTGGATGAATGCCGTGTTTTACTAATAGGGATTGAGAAACACATCCCTGTGGTTCTCGGTGAAACCGATTAGTACTACTAAACGACGCACCGCCGTACGGAAGCGTCTGGGTAACAACATGGTTACTTTGCTGCTAAACTCAGGTCCGAAGTCATCATCAAATATACGGCGCACTTTGCGTTGACATGACAGAGATTGCTTTGCGCTAAGGCCGGTTCTACTAAAAAAACCTGACCCTGAAGTCTATCTTATCAAGCCAATCAAGTTGGTACCCATAGGACCCTTCCTTCGGCAGACGATAGGAAAAAGGAGCTGTGTTTACAAGCTACTCTCAAGCATATTCACGGAGGGCCTCACGGATGCTCCGACGGCATTAGTGTTCCTTCCAGGTAAGCAGCATAACTTCAGAACTGAGCGTTTTATTATCTCAGCCTGTGGAACACTATTGAGCAGTTCGCGTTTTCACTAAACCGGAAAAAACTTCCTAAGTTAGCAGTTTTCTCTGATTTGAGATCTGCATTTGAGATCCCACCCCGTGAGATTATCTTGAAAAAGCTAGAGCAGGCTGGAGTTGAACCACAAGTGCTCATGCTACTCAGTGCACTTCTGAGAGCTAACCAGAGTGTTCTCGATGCTGACGTGTACGAGCATGCCATGTTTGATCAGGCGACTGGGTATCCGACTACCTCTGTTAATCCACTGTACATAAATCTACCTTCTTCTAATATATTACTCGGTGCCCTGTATACCCTTATAATTCCTATTATCCCGCTAAGCCCTTTAATATCAACCACCACCAAGTTTTTTATTTCTAATTCAGTCGCTTCCTTACCTATTATGCTTTCGTTAATAAATATACCCAGTTCTCCAAGCCAATTTTCTTCTGTCGCCGTCTTTCTATTTGTCCCATACTAATTGTATCCATAAAACCCCGGTAAATTTTCTGCCTTACATAGATGTGTCTCTGTTACAACCATTATATCTACTTCTCTCTTTTCTATCAGCCTGTAAAATTCCTCCCACTTACCCCGTCTCCTACCACCTCTAATATATATATATATATATATATATACAGGCCAGCAAATCCTGGTAACGCCAGCGTTCGTTATCAAAAAAATTTAATCTGCTAGTGTTGTAGTTTCTTCGTTAGTGCACCAGTTTGAAGCAAATGTGTGTTGATTCCACAGAACGAAACACAAACAGAAAGTTTTCTGCATGCTTTTGCTAACAACAAAAACGCCACATACGAAGGCCAACTTGCGTGAAAATATGTCATTTCAGTATTATGAAGGATTAAATATAATTGTCTCGGTAGTCAATTGTTTTGAAATATGTGTTGTGTACGGGCTCAAAACTGTGTGCGATGGTACCTTAATCTGGTGGTTGAATCACTTTCGCAGTGAAAATTTCGACGTTACAGGTCGGCCATGACTACGTCAACCTTTCATGGTAGATGCGGGTGAAATCATCTGTGTCTAGATTGCTATACAAATTCAACAGTGAATGATCGTGCGCATGGTAAAAGCTTTACATGGATCAGTAAACTTTGGTGATCAACTAGGCGTGACCATGTGAAGCGTGCCGATATCTGGGTGCCGCATACAATCACCGAAAATTAGAGATGATAAACTGGTTTACCACTTGAGGTGTAATTCTTGAAAAAAAAACAAAGGACTTCCTTGTTTCAGGAAAGTCTGCTTTTGCAGACCAATATAATGATAACCAGTAAAGGGTATTGCTAACAGGTCTATGGTTGAAATCAAGCCATCGCTAAAAAGCACCTGCACATGTATTTCGAGGCACGTCGAATGCCATCACGACAACGCCTGTCCGCATTTATCTTACGACTCGACGACTTATCACAAATTGCCGAATTTGTCATTGCATATTCTACCGCAGCTATGTTATAATCCGGACCTTGCTCCATAAAATGGTAATCTGTCTAGGTCGCTTTGATTTTTTAATAGAAGAAAATGTCCAGAGCTTAAATAGTGTTAAAGCCCAGTTTGACAATGTTTGCATAAAAAAACACAAATAATTCTGGGAGTACGGAATTTTCTCATTAAAAGAGCTTTGGACGAAAAGGATATTGAAAGAAGTGGTATATACCTCATTGTCTAAAATAACATCCTATTTATAAATCAAGCTTCTAAATTTGTCTAAGAATCTGACGGAAGAATCTGGCAAACAAACTCAATATATATATATATATATATATATATATATATATATATATATATATATATGTGAATTTAATATTATTGTGAATAGTGCCAGCCACACGCACGAGCAGTGAAGTGCATTCATTACTTGCGTATATAATAAAAGGATTCGCAGCAATTTGCCTCTGAGACGAAAATAACCGCCGCACAAAGTCTGCTCAACACTATATATATATATATATATATATATAACAAATATATATAGTGTATTTATTGAGTTAGTTTGCCAGATTCTTCTGTCAGATTCTTAAACAAATTTAGAAACTTGTTTTATAAATAGGGTGTTGTTTTAGACAATGGGGTATATACCTCCTCTTTCTTAATGGCAAGATAACGTGGTCAGGTAAAATAATCTCGAGAAGACATTACTGCGGCCACTCCTAACAAGAAGCAAAGGGGCGACTGGATTTTAGTGGGTTTGTAAATCCTTCACTACCGCGGCTTTAACAACGACACCCATTGTGCATCATGCATTTTACCAGTTAATCACTATAAAAAAAATTCAAAACATTACTTGCGTGTATTGGGTTTGGCTAAATGTTGACGATATGGATTATTTTACGTTGTAAGAGTAAACCACGACTATTCTACTGTCGCCTAATAATGCAGGATCGAAGTCAGAGTTAAATTTTCACAGCAAAAATTGGTAGACGATATTCGTTGTAGGATCGTTGAAGACTTTGAGAAGACCAATGTGCTGCGTTGATCGTCTTCTAGAAGATATGGTACATCTATTTATAGATTCACCTTAGTTTGTTGCATCTATATAGCCGGATCCTTTATGCCATTCCTTGCAAACAACAAGATATTAATTAGACAGGACTGCGGTAGCATAGCCTATGGTCGCACGACGAGTCACACGGATTTGAATTGATTATATAGAGCGGCCAGGCATATCGTCTGTTCCGGCGACCAAGAGTACAATAAATAGTTACTCTTGTAAATAAAATTCAGCCGCAGGTAAATTCTGTAAGATATCCGCTGTCAAAGCGCTATTAACATTGGCGCAGTTTTGGCAAAGAGTAGTCTTACAATTTGAACTGACTGCGAATTCCAGCCATGGATCCTGGCGCCGCTGTAAGCGGAACCATCATACATTGAAAACAGAAACGGAAAACTTTGGTGTTTAAAATTTCTGGTAGATTTAGAACGATCAATGGGATAGTTTCGTTGTGCGTATTCTGATCGGTTCTTACTGCTTTATGATATACACGAAAATGCTGAATCATATAGCAAGTGTCCCTCGTAGATATCTATATATATGTATATATGTACGGGTATGTATTGTGGTGATACAAACGTTCTTGCTATTTTTGCCTAAAGCGATTTTTTTTTCGTGTGACAAATTGCATGAATTTTGCAAAAACATGCGGTTTTATTTAATCAATAATATAGTTTTCCCTTCCTGCTAACGATCAAGAAGCTTTTAATTCCTCTTTTGTAAAAATCTGTATCATGGAGACATAGAAGTGCTGTAGTTTGAAAGACTTGCATTTAATTTAGTCAGAAAATTTCGAAGAAACCGGAATAAGTGATAGTCTAGGGATGCAAGGTCTGGAGAGTGCGGTGGGTGCCGATTCAATTCCCAGCCCAAATCGTATATTTTTTGACTGATGTTAATCTGGTTGTAGACACGGGCCAATTTTTCTTGAACTCCTTGTTGGCATAAAAAATGCGTTGATCGTCTGGTGCCTCCTCAGAAGTTTCGAGTAAACGATGCCTCTGATCTCCTACCGAATCAATAACAAAACCTTTCGTAAGTGGACGCTTCGCTTGGGTTGACGCTTGAAACTGCCTGCGTCTTCGTACCAGAATGATTGGCTGCTTGCATTCTCGTAGAAGACCTACGTTTCATCGCATGTTACTAAACGATCCGAGAACGAAACTTGACGATGTTGACACAGGAGAGACGTGAAGACGCCCATGCGCTCCAGTTTCATGGCGTTACATTCTTGATGAAAAGAGCCTAGATTTTAGTCCAAGTTTTTGAGCACCCTGACAAGAAATGCTTGTTCAACTTTAACCGTTGGATTTGATTGTATCTTTAAGCGCAGAACGCTCTTTTTTTAGCAAGCAGCCGAGCCTTGGTATATCGTCCGGGTTGAACTTTCAACCACGAAACTTGGCAAACCATCTCCGGTATGTTCTATCCTTGATTGAGTTATTCCCAAAATTGATAAAGATGTTTCAAGACAAGCTACAACAGCGTAAGAATTTTTTCGAACCTCGTACAGCAAAACAATCTTAATTTGCACTTTTACCTTCACTACTTAAACGCCTTCTCACAAAACAGCTAAGCTTATTATATATTTATATATATATATATATATATATATATATATATATATATATATATATATATATATATATATATATATATATATATATATATAGCTCAGGATCAACGCACTACCAACGCGTGCCAGATTGGCCAGGGGACGCCCGGGCTACAACAAACGTTGTAGGCACGGGTGTCATGCGCCTGAGACGTTGGCTCATGTCGCTCAGATGTGCGATACAACACACAAACAAACCATAAAAAGACATGACGACGTCTGTGATCGCGTGGCGCGTCTTCTCCGCGAAAGGGGTCATAAGGTGGTTCGTGAGCGAGTATTCCGTCGACCGGGCGCACCGGGTCTAAAGCCCGACCTCGTAATAACAACACCTACCGAGGTCTGGGTTTTAGATGCCGAGGTTTGCGGCCCGAACCGGGACCTGGCAAAAGCACGGCAAGACAAGATCGCCAAATATGACGTCGAGTTCCTAAGAGCGGCGCTCCCCTACCCGCAAAAACCTCGCAGAATCGGATCCATCACTATCTCAATGAGTGGTGTATGGGACTCCGAATCTGCGAGAACGCTCTTGGGGCTCGGTGTCACGAAGAGGAATCTTATGGATCTCACCGTTTTAACTTTGCAAGGAACCTTGAGGATATATCGCTCGCACCGGGTTCATAAGAGCGGGGGCTACCATCAAGCAAGGACACGGACAACTGACTCTTAACTTCACGTGACACCTTTTTACCACCATTTTTATTAAGGCGAGCACTGCCGAGTGTGCAAACGTATTGTAAATGATTAATAAATCATCACAATATTTTCTATATAATTTCGCCAACACGCTTTAGCAAGAAACGAATCCACCGAATCCACCAGTTTTCTAACGTGACTTCAATAACTAAGCATGTGCCGAATAATAACAGTGACATCTTAATCATGTGGCTTAGTTTGTCTACATATATAAATGTGGTTCCGCCGCACGTATATATTTTTACAGATATTCTGTATGTATATAACATGTACCTGTACCGAAGTTTAAATATTATCTACGAAGCTTATCTTAACGCGTTGATTATCTCGTCGAATAATTAAGGCTTCGGCGATATCAAAGACTACGTGAGTGTATAAAGTTGTGTGTATATATATATATATATATGCAATTCTGGTAACTTATTTATTCATTGTAATCAATCACCACGGAGGGAACATGACAATTGGGTTCCTGCAAACGTCTGCACCTTTACGAAAGGTCCATTGCAGGAACCAACCATCTCTGGAGGGTTATCCGGACCGAGGCCACGTTGCCTCTCTCTCTCTTAATATATATATATATATATATATATATATATATATATATATATATATATATATATATATATATATATATATATATATACGGTTGTAAATGTGCACAGGTAATAAGGTAAGCCACAAGCGAGCTCTTAAAAATGCATGTATGTGTCTGGTGGCGAATGTTAGTGTTTGTATGTTCAGTGACTCTGAGGCTGTCATCACCATATGATAGGGTTTATAGAAAGTGGGCTACTGAAGTAGTCTTTGCGGTCAACGGTTAAATTTACTATTGCATGTTATACAAATATTAATGATCGTGAATGCTTATAGTATACAATTCAATTTAAAACTTATTTTTTTTTAAACTGCAGTTTTTACAGCACATAAGTTGTTGGTGGAAAAAAAAAACAAGAAATTATATTTATAGCCTTTAATCAATTTATCACGAAATTGAGTAAGGACTCTTTGTAACGCATACAAAGAGTTTTGCGGAGGTAGGAACGTAATAATTTTAGTAAGAGAGCTTTAACTTAAAAAGAACTGTTCCGTGCATGATTTAAGCAGCCAAAAGATTGCCTTGTAGGCACAATGGTTTGCCGGCTCAAAGAACGTCGTAGGGCGACGAATATACCACAAATCGTATGCCATCTTTGTATGGAAAACGTAGTTACCTAAACGACGCTACATATTAGTTTTGTTCGGTGATATGTCTTTTACCCCCCTTCGATTATTCTCCCCTTCGAACAGAGATCGCGTGACAGTCGCGATGATTGCGGGACTTCCAACCGACATTTATATGTCACATATATATGCGCCCGGCAATAGACCTAGAAACCTAACAGTTTCTGGCAATACTACGGTGTTCGTACCAGGTTTGTGTCGTGTGTTTAAATGATTTTCTGCGGAGGACGAAATATAGCACACCTTTTGCGAAACGAGATGATAAACTGCTTAAATATATCTTTGTTGTTCTTCTAGAAAAGAACATCCTTGTTTAAGAAACTTTGCATTCGTAGACCAAGAAAACGCTAACCAGTAAACAACATAACCAGCATAACCTCGATAGTTTAAATTAAGCCGATATTAAAGCGCCCCGTACAGTGCAATTCTAGGCACGTCGTATGCCATCATGATAAGGCCTGCCCGCATTTGTACATAACGACTTAGTACAAATGGCTAGATTTGTCACAGTATAACCTACCGAATCTACTTAATAGTCCCGACCCTGGCCCATTAAATAATATAATCTGTCGACGGATTGCATTTTCTCATTGCAGGAGCTTTAGACAACCGTTATAGAAAGAAGTGGCATTTATCTCATTGACTAAAATAGTACCCTAGCTATGTAACAAGCTTCTGAGTTTGCCGTATGCATCCGGCAGAGCACCTAGACTGATCCCGTATATATCTATATATATATATAAGAGCGAATTGGCATATTCTAGTACTTTAAACTTATAAACTTGAACGAAAACGACCCACGTCTTCCGGATTGTTTTGCTTTATAGCGCCATTTACAGGGTATATTTCGAAATATTTTGCACTAATCGGTGGCGGCGTTTATTGTTTGAGTTTGGTTCAAGAAAGTGAAGAACACGAGGTTCGGCGATTTTTGAGGAGCCAACACAATCTCTTGAAACACTGTGTATACATGGTACTGTCAATTTCGCGACGGACGTGAAGAGACCAAAGATGACTCCCGCACAGAAAGACCATACACGTCAATTCCAGAATAAAACGTTAGAGAAGTTTGTAACAGTCTTAAACGATATATATTTTTATATTTTATATATCGCTGCCACACACTGGCAGCAATGTGCACTTTGTTCTAATGCCCAATGTTTCAGTTGAACCCTCAAGCGGTAGCGGAAGGCTCAATTCTTCCACAAATGCTTGCAAGGAAGAAGTCGATTGAAGGAATTCAGACAGAAATCAAACACCAAGGCTCCTTTGACTGTTTTTTGACCACAAGGAAATCATCTTCCACGAATGTTTGCTACCTGAATCCACGATGAATAAATAATACTACCGCGATTTTTTAAGGAGATTGCCGTGTATAAAAAAGGTCCACACCGTTGACCGTTGATGGTTTTGAGCATCATGTGAGGAAGGAGAGGAGGCTGGACAGTGTGCAATGTGCAGCGTTGAAATTTCTATAGCATATAATACATCCATATATAAAGGTACCTTAGATTGCTGCATCTATCCAATAGGATCTTTTATCTCAACTTGCTTAGCTAGACATTTTTTGCAAACAACAAGATTTCTGCTAGCCAGCAACGCGGTGGCTTATCCTACCCACGAGCGGCACGGCTCAAAGCTGATTATATAGAGCGACGGGGCATATCGCCGGTTCCGGTGACTAAAAGTGTAATAAAAAGTTACCCTTGTAAATAACAGGTTCAGCTGTTAGCAAATGCTTGAAGATATCCGCTATCAAAGCGCTATCAACTTTGGCATAGTTTGGAAAAGAGCTGTCTTACAATTTACCGCGAGTAGTAGCCATGGATCCAGACGCCGTTATAAGCGGGACCATACATTGATCAGGAACAGAAAACATTGCTGTTAAAAATTTTCTGGTAGATATACAATTATCAATGGGGTAGTTTCGTTGCGCGTATTGTGATCGATTCATACAATCATGATCAAATAGCAAGTGCCCCTGGTTAATATGCATGTATAAAGATATGCATATATATATATATATATATATATATATATGTATATATATATATATATATATATATATATATATATATATATATATATATATATATGTATGAAGATATGCATCTATATATATGCTAGAGCGAACATCTCTGCATTAGGCATCAGCTGGCAGGTGCCGCATTGGTGCTAAAAGCGTAGTTGCACTCTGAATGCGGAGAAATGGTGAATGTGAAGAACACGTATCCACAAACATCGTTGAACAAGAACAAAAAGGTTCTTTTAGTGTGCAAATTAGGTGCGCAAAATGTTGCAATTCAACCAATAAGCGGACCTGCTCAAAATGGTTTGCCAAGTTTTATGGTAGAAATTTTAACCTAGGCAATAAGCTAAGATCCAGTATCCCCCTTGCTAAAAGAGGACTTGCTTAAATATAGTACTACATCCCGCGACTACCACTCGAGAACGCACGGAAGAAAGTGAAGTTGACCGAGCAACTATTGTCAGGACGCTTAAAAAACTTGCAATAACTTTTAAGCCATGTAAGCATATTTTTCAAAAACTGAGTACCGCAAGCAAACTGCCTAGGCCCTATACGACAATGAAAGCAGGCGAAAATTCTCGTCTGAGGATGCAGGCAATTCCAAGAGTCAACCTAAGCACAGCATTCACTCAAATAAATTTACGTTGAGTTGTTGGTGCGATGTCAGAGGCATTGTTCACCTTGAATTTCTGAGAAGGAACCAGGCATTCAATCCTAGATTTAAACAAAACTTAAAACGTCTACAACTCGTGAATAGGAATGGGATCCTTTTTTATCAACACAACGCGTAAACTCACCTGGGTAACACCAGCCTTATCAGCTGGGTGGTGTAAAAATATTGGGTCTGTGCTGGGAACTCATTGAGTACTCATCGTACTTTCCAGACCTTGCAGACTATCACTTATTCAGGTCTCTTCGAAACGTTTGAATGAAAAAATAAAGAGTCCAAAATGAGGAAAGAACTTAGATTAGCTCAACAAATATATATATATATATATATATATATATATATATATATATATATATATATATATATATATATATATATATATATATTTGCAAAGTAGTCTGAGATTAAAGTAGCATAAAGACATACAAGAATGTAAGAAATATTTTAAAACATATATAATGTAATTTCTAAAAAAATACAATCTGTGTGAGATAAATACGTTTTTTGGGGTTTTATAAGCTGTATACGCAACACACAACATTAAGCATGTTTTCACATAAATCAGGCTTAATGCACGCTTTAATGTTGGTCTGTAGTTCACTGAAGGGCGTGTCATTATTAATGTACACTTAACTCTTTAAAAACGCAGTACTAGATGGAGTGCTTTATAAATTGCGTGCGAATGATGAAGTTTTATGCACATGTTTAAACTGACAATCACTGTGCGCTACTGCAGCCTAGCAGAGATGGTCTATCCCGTTGGTTTGTTACAATTGGATATACCTGTTTCAAAATATGCAGCCCTTAAGGTGGGCCCGTCTTACCATAACGCGCATACTCTCAATGGAGAATCTATACGCGATGTTTGTTCTGTAAGAGATCTTGTTGAACTTGTATCAAAAGACTTTAAATTTAGAGATTGTGGGGGTCTGTGTGTATACTACGAAACACTTATCGTACCAAGGTTATAGTACTGTTCTGCTAAATGGGTGCCTTCATGTGGTCTTTGAAGAAAGATTGATGTAGATTCTTAAGTCCTTCATAACTGAACGCTGTAATCATGTGCAATACATAAATAACCTGACCATCGCTCTGCAAAGCAAATCATTGCGGATGGAAACAACACATTGTAAATGTAAACAACAAATCTTTAACATTGTAACTGATCACCTGATGAGAGTGCATCTCACCCGTTCGATGAGAGTGCATTGCGCCAACGATTACTGCGAACAACCTGTTATCTTTACGAGTAGTTCGTCAGGACAGACCTTTTGTTTTCTAAAAAATGAAGCGTTATTGATTTGAGTTAAAAACACTTACAGGCGAAAATCTAATAACGGCGCTAAATCGCAATACGATTGAGAGCTGTCACATATGGCACATGTAACAACTCTTTGCTCATTACGTGAGGGTTCTCCGTTGCCCAGATGCAAAGGTTTTGTTCATTCAAACTTCTACTCAGATTGAATTGGGTTTTGTCTCAAAAGATAATCTTCCCCATAAATTCTGCATCGTGCTGCATCATCTTGGAAGCCCAAATGGCCGCTCTTGATGATCCGTAAAATTAAGTTCTCGCGTCAGCTGAATCTTATATTAATAAATCGCTATATTCGACCTCAATATCAGGTTGAGGTGCGCGAAAAACTCCGTTGTTGGGCAGAACGCCGAACCAAGGTGCTGTAGGAAGAAATTAAATCAGCCAGCTTTCTAACTCATAAACACTTAAATAGCTCACTCCCAATACGCCCTACGATATGCCAATGATAATTTCGGAATCACTGAACATACAAACACTCCCCACCATACATATACATACATATTCGAAAGCGTGGCTACAACGTGACTTTATTAACTGAGCATGCACCGGATAATACCAGAGCCATCTTAATTAAATATTTTAGATTTGGTAGTTATGTGCGTTAGCTGCTGTATTTCTTCTACGTACAATTATATCTAAATCTAGATAATGATATCTGAATTTATATACGTTGTTTATTTTAATGTATTAATGATCTGTTCGTGGAATAACCAAGGTTTACCTACCATAGGGTAATCGCCCGATCACCTCGCCAGCGATCGGTGTATGTATATATATCCCCTATAGCCTACATAGGTGTATGAAGTGCATATATATATATATATTGTCGTCACGTTCACTGGGGGACAATTTTTTACACCCCATTATGACTTAAATACAATGTGTTTTACTTTATATATATATATATATATATATATATATATATATATATATATATATATATATAATAGGCACAGACAACAAGATAAGACGTAAGCAATAAAAACAAGAACATAAAATTACAGCTTCTTTAATTAACTTACCAAGGCGCACAAATCGTTTTGTGGAGGTAGGAAACAATATCTCTCAATGTGAGAAAGATTAATATCGACGGCAGTTACAAAGCAAGCCCACGGCTGGCAGACTTCTTAATAACAACTGGAGCTTCAGAGACAACAGCAGCAGATATCCCGTAATGAGAACGTAACACATATTTCAATATTAAAACAGCTGGGCTTCATGCATATGTAATGGTGGTACCCGTGCCAAGTTGTTCGGCAGATTATCGAGCGGTTCCTTTGCTCTTTTCCATCTCTGTGAACAAAAACAAGTCTGGCCGGGCCATCAGTATAGTTTTCAGTTATAAATAAATAAATGTATATCTATTTATTTAAAATGCCCCTTGTTTGGGTATGTAAATACAAACCTAGTATGTATACCAAGCATGCTAAACGTGGTTTATGAGAATTTTCGCTGGAGCTGAGAGAGCGACACGGGTTCATTACAATCGGGTAGGTGGTACAGGGGACGTGGACCGCCACAACGACGCATTTGCAGACTTCTTAGAGTTCATGAAACCCAGCAGACCGGCGTAATAGATGATGAAATCCGTGAACACTATAGCGAGCGGAGAAACCTCTTCCAGGCCTGGTAAGCCATAGCTGGTGATAAATAAAATTCTCTGGGAGCAAGAGACATTTTTTGAGAATCACTTGCTGAAACGTTTGCAAGGCGACCGTCCGAACGGACAACTGTGTTTGGTTTCTGATAAGCGTTTTTCTACAACGCTCAGCTACGTGTGAAAAAAAGATTATACCTCGAGACGAGAAAATTACCCCGAAATAGCAAAAGGTTTCTACGAACTGCACTTGCTCGCCGAGAAATCAGGTTGGTTAGCCCGTTAAATTTTTATCTCTTTATAGGCTTTATATAAGTCTATATTATGCGCTGTAAGTAGTGCGTTATTAAGCGCTAATTCTTCCGCACATCTCTAAGGCAAGTGTTGCCGGCGCGCACTTTGGCAGCCGTAATACTCGCTTAACATAGCAGGTCTTTAGCTTGTCTAGACATTTAAAAAGTCTTAGGGTCAGTTATGGTGCAATTGTGAAAAGGCAGTATGTTGCTACATGGAGTACTTTGACTTTAAAGCAATTAATAGCTGTTTTACGTTCATCTCATGCATATTGCCTAACAAAAGCCTTGCAGGCGTAGCTTAGGCTAAAATAGAGCTTAGGGGTTAGCGTGACGCCTAAATACGACAAGTGGCTAACTAATTTGAGTGGTTTTCCATATACGTATCGACGATGAGTCCTGGCCACGTATGCGTTCTCTCCTCTGCTTAAGCGTAAAACCCGTCAAGCGTTAATCTTGAGCTTGCTTTCTTGGCACCAGTTCGCAGTTTCGTTGAGGTAACACTGCTGAGGGTTACGAGATTTTTCTAAAATGACTAGGTTGTCGGCATAAAATGCAAAATGGGCTCTAAGATTACGCCTGCGAGTTCAGTTATGTACAAAATAAAAAGAAATAGACTAACTGAGTCTTGGGCTACCCCGATAGTTTGTGTTACGTATGCGTTTGTACATAGTAGTCGCCGTTTTTTACCGAACAGTTATATTGTGCGCTAATAAATATGAACGAGGTTAAAAAGGGATCCTGTTATGTTATTTTTTTTTGCAAAGCGTGTCTAAAAAAACGGTGTTTTGGCAGGCAATCGAAATCATTTTGAAAATCAATAAACGCTGCGTCTGTCATTTCGTTGTTAGAAAGGCGGTGTGATACGTGGCTTAAAACAAATTCAATTGCATCTGACGTCGATCGCTTCATTAAAAAGCCGTATTGCTCTGCCGTATTTCCATCTTCTACACAAGAGTACAATCGCCAACGATGCCAAATACCAACGATGAGCGAGGCTAATATCTTGTAAAGAACCCTCGTAAGTGTTATGCCCCTATAATTATTTGAGTCAGTTGCATCCCCTTTCGGTAAAATATAGGCTGTAGATAGCTTTTCCGCCACTCATCAGGAATTTTGCTTTGTCGAATACATTTATTGTATAGTTTTGTCACAATAGGGCACAAAGCGTCGACATTAGACTTCAGGTGTTCATTAAGAATACGACCAGGTCCTGCTGATTTCCCGTTTTGCTTCGATATAACTGCGGTTTTAATTCGACCTCCGTAAAATCAACACTTTCTTCTAAAAGGTCCTGATCTGGCAATATGGCGTCTCTTGTTAATAGATTTGTGAAGTAACGGATATTCATAAAAAGAGGCACTTGAAATAGCAACTGTTTTCAGCAGTATCTCGAGAAAACGTCATTTTAAAAGCCGTCCTTCAAAAAAAAAATATATATATATATATAATGTTTTATATAATGATTTATGTTTTGTATATTACATTATGTATATGTTACACATATTACGAAGGATTAGCTAAGCAAATGTGCCTAGCGGGCGTGTATGGTGACTACCACGTGTCTGTTTCGTTCGGGCCAGGCCAAGACGGAGATGGAGATAACTTGAAGTTACTTTGATTTGACGGCTCACGGCTTGAACCTCACAATCCATAGAGAATTGCCATAGTGATAGTACTATTAACAATAAAACAATACCACCGTAACCACCATTAACAACAACAGCAACAACAACAAGAACAACAACAACAACAACCGTATGACTAACAGACACTATCAGCGACCCTGTGTCTTTCGGCTCGTCTGGCTAGCCAATGGCATGAGCAGGTTCGTTAGTGAGGTGGTCGATTACTTTAATGACCATACGAGTTGATACGAGTTTGATAGCGGTCATCTCTGGATATATCCTTCCCCTGTTCTCGCTCTCTCTCTCTCCGTTGCCTTCTCTCTTGTTATTTCTCTTTTTAACTTTTGCCTGGTCTCGGTGGACGGTCGGGATGGAAACCCAAGCACGTCACCGCAGCGCAGCGCAGGTCGCTGGCCCGGGAACGAAGCGTTCGCTTGTTGGACGCTGCGTGCTGCCTCTAATTGCCTCGTGCTGTAGTAATAGTAGCTGTGTAGTAGAGAAGAGGATCGGCCGCCGCCCACACTGAGGTTGGGCGGCCCATGAGGAGGGCCGGCGTTTTTTGGCGTTCATTCCTTCCCTCATTGACGAGGCTGAGAGTTCGCTGACGCCTCTGATGGTGGTGGCGGTGGTGATGATGACGACGACAACAACAACATCAATCCTCACCGTCACGGATGATCATGACTGGCTGGCTACGGAAACGTGTATCCGCTGAACGGCGCATTGCGGCGGAGGCTGTTTCCTTTGTGCCCAACCTGTGCAGCTGCCCGGCAGCTAGCAGTTTCCAGTCATCATTGACACAACATCAATGCTCATCGGCGACGACGATAACGACGACAGAGAATGCCAATAACAACAATAACAACAACAGCAACATCGACAGCAACAACATCGACAGCAACAACAATAACAAAACATCATCACAACAGCAACGACAATAGTGACAACAGCAATAACAGTAAGAATATCGACAACAACAGCGACAATAGCAACAACAGCAACCACACCAACAATAACAACAACAACAACCACACCGACAACAACATAACAACATCACAACAACAACAAAAACAACCACACCGACAGCGACAATCACACCGATAACAACAACATAACAACGACAATAGCGACAACAGCAATCACACCACCAACAACAACAATAACAACAACAACCACACCGATAACAACAACCGCACCGACAACAATCACAACAACAACAACACCGACAACAACAACAACCGCACCGACAACAACAACAGCAACCACACCGACAACAACAATAACAATATCGTGCGCACATAGTGAAGTGGGCTGGGAAATAACCTCACAGCGTCGATGGCTTCCCCGCCAATACAAACGTACGATCAGCCGACATCAATTAGCTTCGGAGTATACGTAAGCGTGTTGACTATTGGGTCAACCGGTCTGGAATCAACGTGACTAGACAGTGACGGATCGAGCGAGACACGAGGGCAGACTCAATTACAGCAGCCTCTCGACTTGACTCATGACTTCATTTGACCGATTTGGCGATTGCCAATACGTCGTATGCATCGTAACTAAAGACGCAGCGTAACGTGGGCCGTTGACAGAGGCGGCTTTCCGTCTGTGATTGAATCAATCCCTCAACACAAGTGTTGATCTGCGGCGAAAGTCTTAATCAAGCCAAACAAGCTTGTATATATATATATATATATATATATATATATATATATACATATATATATATATATATATATATATAAATATTGTCATCGCGTTAATGAGCCCTTGAGAAAGCATGTCAAAGAGGCCTTCATGTCTGGACGGCGTGTTTGTTTTCTCCAGCCAGTTAGAGGATCAACTCTCTGCTGGTCGAAAGCGTATTGAGTATTGACGGTAGCCGGAACATCTACCGTCAATACTCAATGCGTTTTTGACGTAATTTCGTCGTAACCTCGGCTACTTGGGAATGTTAGGGAACTATTTCCGGCCCGGCAATAAGAAGCCTAATAAAAACGTCGATTTTAGGAGTGGCCACGTGTATAGAATGGCAATCATGGCATATCAAGACCGTTAAACAAGGACATACGCATATTCCCAAACAAACTGGCTTTGCCTCTGTAAGGTCGGCATTCTAGTAAAATACATAGGTAGACTACATATGCCTATTATCATATTTGCGATATTAAAGGTACCATAAAAAATGGGGAATAGAAAGATTACGGAAATATATAAATCATTTTTATCAAATAATCAGAAATCAGTAACAATGTGTGCGCCGGTGCGTTGTCATGATGAAGGATCCAGGAAATTTTGCCCAGAGTTCAGGTCTCTTGCGTTGGACGTGGTCTTCTTAAAATTTCGCGGTAGAATTTTTATTGACCGTAGAACCAGGAGGCAAACATCGTAAAAAAATATTTGCCTTTGTATTTAGAAAAAAAATCAAAATAACCTAGGTTTTAGATCTTCTCTGTCTGAATTGTTTCGATCGATTATCTCCTTGGAAGCGCCACTGGAAGGATTGGGCTTTGGTTGCGATGTCGTAACCATATACCCAAGGTTCATCTCCTGTAGTCCTTCTCTAAAGCAATCCAGGGTCTTCTACAACCGCCTGAAGGTTCAAATAGGACATTTCCCAACGGGTATTCATTTGCTGAAAATGCAATATTCTTCGAACGAACTTCGTCGCCAGTCTTCTGACGCAAAAAATATCGGTCAATACTGTTACAATTTATTCATAAGATAATTCCAATTGTCTCAAAATTCTTAGTTATCTCTCTGATAATAGTTCGGCTATTGTGGACTACGACATCATGAACTTGTTCAACGTTTTCTTCTACCATTTATTTTCTTCCCGAACGAGGTTCATCTTCGGTCTCTCCACGCACGTCGCGAAATCAACGGCATCACACACACACACAGTATTTCGGGATACTGCTTGGTCACCATAGGCAGTTCGTAACATGTCCACCACTTTAGAACATATGATTTGGTTTTTAACATAGAACATGATGCAAATTCGTAGCTCCCTCATTTTTAACCCCCTACAAAATCGCCAAACCTAAACTTCTTCATCTTCTTGAACCAAACTGAGACAACAAACGCCAATTAGCAAGTATTAGCGTGTGTATAGCTGGCCGAATGAAATGGTATTTCCAAGCAACACAAACCAAAGAACCTGAGTGGCTTCGGTTATATTTTTAAAAGTCAGTATTCGAGCTGGTCGATCCGCTCTCGCATGTCTCCAAATACTAGCTTAAAAATCAATCAGCTTTGTTAGCTCAGGTCAGAGCTTCACGCCACCTTTAGCACGATTGGACAACAATCGATATTACAATCAATGCATAGAGCTGGCGTCAATGAAAATTATATCATATCATATCACCTTTATTGAAAAAAGGGTATTACAATAGAAGCAAAGTCGTTTCGAATCTGTGAACGACGTGCAATCCTCCAGGCAAATGAGTTGTTTACAACGTCCACACGAGCAATCTTGTGGGGGTGGATGGAAACGCCGCTCCGGAGATTACTTGGTCTTAGAACAAAATACCTAGTAATACGTTTTTGACGCGCTAGTTGTTTAAACATACGGTAATCGGCATGGGATTGGTATTCACTAACACTAGGCAATGTGATACGTTCGCGTGGTAGACAACACCGAAGAGCAACTCGTTTCAAAAATGTATCTTGCACTCTCTGCAAACAATCAACATCTCTTTTATAGAATGGCATCCATACGTGACAGCAATAAATCCACTTTGGTACCACTAAGGTTTGACACAGCTTTAGATTCACATTATGGTCCTGTATAATGAAAGACCGCATTATGAGATTACACATTCGAGACGCGGCCTTGACATAGACCTCAGCCATGTGAGGTCTAAACTTCATTTGGCGGTTGAAGATTACCCCGAGGTCTTTGTAGCGTGAGACTTTAGGAATGGGTTGGCCGTTTAGCATATACTGAATAGTATCTGGCATTGTCTTGAGAACGGCAGACTTGGAAGTAGATATTTACATTCGGTTTCCTTTGCTTATAAGGATACGGTATCAATCGCTTTCTGTAGAATAGCTATGTTGTTGTCGTTCTTTGCCTCAACATAGATTTTGAGATCGTCCGCATACAGCTTAAAGCATAGCTAAAGCTGCGCAAAGAGCGCATAAAGCTGGCGTCAATGAAAATCTAGTGCCACTCTTTGTGAGCTAATGGGGAACACCTCACTAACTCACCAACTAGCGTCCGTAGACGGCACCGCAGGAGATATATAGGCACCTTATTGATCTCTATATCATACTTTCTACCCGAAAGGATAAGACATGCACAATAAAATACTCGCATTTACCACATACCGTAGCGCAGGAATGAGCACTCTAAATCATCGGCATATTTTTCATAGCCAACAACGTAGAGTAATGGCATATAGGCAACGACGTAGAGTAATGCCATATAGGCAACGACGTAGAGTAATGCCATATAGGCAACAACGTAGAGTAATGTCATAGAAATGCATACAAAATACAACAATTATAATGTTGTCAAACGCAATAGCAGCTGACTGTACATGCACGGTACTGTGCGTGACTTACCAATGTGTCCTCTGAAACTTGGTGTGGTCAAAGCACGGTTTATCGGTCCAATGTATCCCTACGGCTATCCTGCATGTGCGCACTACTTCGTTATTATCACGCAGGTTAGGCGGCTAGTTGAGGAGTCACTTAACAGTTGGAGGGATACATGCTTATCTCGCGCAATACGAGCGGGTCTTGAAAGTTCCCTTGGCGGGCACATTCGCATCTTCTAGCCTCGATGACGACAGATCAATCACTATGCATCCAATCAGAGTAACACGAGTCGTACGAACAGAAGCCCCGGCTAACCAGTGAGTTAGTTACAGGTAATCCGATCGTACGTCGATTATCTCTCTCGTCATTCTTGACGAACGCGAGACGTAGCCATTTGTGCACTGGGATAGGCACATATTGCTGATGCCCGTGGTTGTTGTTGTTGTTGTTGTTGAAATTCACTATGCAAACACAAAGTTTAGGTTGTTGTCTGAAGTGCTGCCCTTCGACACTTCTCCACGTGACAAAGCTCGACCATGGATGGCCCCATGAGGACTGAGCAAAATCTTGTGAAGCAAATTCGGACGTTTCTTCTTGTGTGCGCGAGGCAATCGCCACTTAAAGCCGACCATTAGCAAAGTGTCAATCCCTATTAGAAAAAAAAACACGCAATGTTTCCTACCTCGCAGTCTTGTCAAACACTTCACGACTATATAGTCACTGCCTGTTCATTATGAAGTCTTCCTCGATTTGAAGTCGCGCAACCGCAAGACCGCACGCTGTAGCAGTGGTAGTATTATTATAGTTCAGTGATGGCGGCGCACTTATCGTCGCACAGGAGGGTTCGTTACTTCTTGCAGCGGTTTTCGTTCTCTTCTGATTGAGCGCGGTACTCAGTTTTCGGTACTTGTTGTTGTGTGTATGCGGGGGGTTTTCTTCTGCATATGCTCTTCATCGGTACCGCTCACTTTGTCCTCGGGCTTGGTGTGGCTACCAATCTCAGCCAGGCTAGCCAACGGCGTCGCCTTGCCTCCGATTCAGAGCTCGGCTCAATGTTTTCCGACCTCGACCTCGATAGATTGCCGAGACGCGAAGAGCCACCTCCGACCTCGTTCAGTAACTCTCCATCTCCAACGGCACTGCACGCTCTGTGTGAGATTCGACGCTGAGATTCGTCCTACTGTTGTGCACTTCGGTGAGAAGTTAGAGTGTAAGTTAGAGTGAGAAGAAGAAACGGTTGTTAACTTCTAGCGCTGACGTGCCTGGGTTGGTGCTGCTTCGGTGCTAAAACCGCCCCCACCACCACCGGCGCCGGCTGTTACCGCTCGCTTGACGTGCGACGCGCGACCGTTATCGACGGTCGTGTGAGGTATGATGCGTGTGTCGCTTAACGATGGGATGTTGGTGGTGGTCGGCGTCGTTGGGGCGGCGTCGTGATGATTGTGATGAGGATGGTTATGCCGATAACGGTTCTTGTGGTCATGTCGCCTGCAGGTCCAGCAGGCGGAACGGATAGTCGCTGCCCCAGGAACAGCAGCAACAACAGCAGCAGCTGCAGTAGCAACAGCGGCGGCAACGGCGGCTATGCTATACGACGTCCGTTGTAGCAGCAACAGCAGCAGCAGCGTGAAAACGTCACTACAACCGTCGCCGATGCAGTCGCCCTCGCCAAGGTTAGGAGGAGAGCGCACCCACCCATTCATTCATCTGCTTTCACACCCTTCTTAGCTGACGGGAGAGACCTGCCTACCGACCGACCAATCAACCAACCAATCAACCAACCAACCAATTAACCAACCGACCGACCGACCAATGTAAAAATCCACACTCGTGTACATATACCAGATATTCTCCCTCGTTCCCTCTCATCTCCATCTATGATTTCCATGTTTTTTTTTTATTCTGGGAGGTTTCGGGAATGCATGACGCACATGCGCCACTAGCAGCCTGCGTGACTAGTGTGAGACTCGCAAACCCACTAAACCCGGATTCCTCCCTACCCCCCACCCCCCAGGCTCGGTAGTACTTTGGCATTACATCGAATGATTTCCAATGATTTCCATCTAACGTCGCTTTACCCCCCCCCAACTATCACCCTGCCATGGTGTCTCCTCCGCATCGTACCCCCTTCCCACCACCACCACCATCATCACCGCTGCACCACGACTGCCAACGATGAAGGTTGGCGCGGCAGACTTCGCTGAACCCAGAAGAGGCTCATCAGGTCACGTGAGGTCACAACAACAACAGCAGCAGCAGCAGCAAGAACAACCCTGGCGACAAACTGCTACACCACCCTGGACACACCTCGTTAACCTCGGCCGTTCGCGACGCTGGCCGGCCGACCATCAACCAACAATGATGCGAACTGCGAGGCAGCGTCGTATCGCCGCCGCGCCGAATTCGATCAATTGACAGGACCACCGTTAATCGAAGCCAAATACCGCTCCGCATGCAGGTGCTGCTGTTGCTACCGTCCGTACAGTGATTGTGGGCCGTTGTTGTTGTTGCTATTGTTGTTGTTGTTGTTGTTGTTGTTATTGTTGTTGTTGTTGTTGTTGCTATTGTTGTTGTTATCATTTATTAGAATTTCTGGTATATGTTTGTTTTCTATTATCTTTTCACAGCCAGCACGGTCGCTATTGACGCTGCGTGTTGTTGTACGTTTTGTTCAATGGGATTGTTCTGTTATTCTGCTATTCCCTCGATAACAATAAAAGTATTTTTACAAATAAGAATATTATTATTAGTATTATTTATGTATTGTAGACCGTTCTACGTCTTACTAAGTAACATAATAAACAATTCTGTCAAGAAATATAAATAAGAATGGTCATGTTGTAATAAACATATCATAATACCATTGCTCAGTTGCTGTTAGATACTGTACAAGGAAGAAACACTATTACAGAATATGCTAAGCACTATAACGTTGAATATAGCTGTACTACTATTCTAAATTATAATTACATAAGATAAGCATTTGGACTACCATACCTAGTCAAACCGACACCCACATACACCACGGGCAGAGCTAATCACGAAATCAGCAAGGCAATTTGACATCCTAATTAGCAACTTATCAATCATTATGCAGTGAAATGTAGGCTTGACAAGTTAGAAACCAATAATCTGTCTGTCTGTCGCATGGGCGACACGATTACCAATTAGAACGCAATTCATAATACGTTACAGTAGTCCGGGCGAAAGGCTCGGTATTGCGCACCATAGACATACAGGTATACATGTACAGTGTACTTCCAGACCCTGCTCCTTGGAGAGGACACTATTCGGCCCACGCTGTTTTTGTTGGTGTTGATGATGTCCGCCTCCCGCCAGCCGATTGACACATAACCACACCCCATGCTCGGTCTAACCGCCAAGCTTCTGGTATTGCTCTTATCTTTTCTTACATATTGTGCCCGGTAGTGTGCATGATATTATACTAGCGAGTGCCACGTAGAACCTAGGACGTTCGACGCTTAAAGCTGCACCAAATATCTGCGGCTACACCTCAATAACTGGTGGAATCTCACTCAGGGATGATTATGTTTGTTGTCGGTGGGACATCAGAGGCATCGTTAGCTTTCAATTTAAAAAACACAGCTAGACGAGCAACAGAAAGCAGAAACAGGGGCATTCTTTTGCCAAGACAACGCGCGACCTTACGTGAGTAACAGCAGCTTTAAAAAGATAAGGCCTGGGCTGGGAACTTATGAGCATCCACCATACTCTCCGGACCCTGCAAATTCAGACTATTACTTACTACGGTCTATTCCAAACTTTTTGACTGGAAAAAATCAAGTTTCTTGAGGACATCCAAAATGAGGTATAACACTTTTTCGTTTCACAGAAACAAAACCTTTACAAACGAGGGATCGAAAAGCTGACACATCGTTGGTAAGGTGTAGTTAAAACAGGGGAGACTATATTAATGATTAAATAAACCCGAATGTTCCTCTTCCCGAATGTTCAAATAATATATACTATTAAGTTAAAACCGACTTAAAAATTTACATTTATGCACCTACGTCTTACCCAAAACTGTCACAGTGTTCATTCTTACATGGCGACCAGTTAGTAAATGGCCGATAAAGTCAATAGCAAAGGACATCTTGTCACGCGTGAGCCCATAAATGTGCCACATGTAACGGGAACTGCTGCACAGGTAATAGTCACGCTTCAAGGGGGCTTTTTACTTTGTTACATCAGTTGACAGGACCACCGGGATCCTGAAGGTTAGCTTATTGAGTGTCTCTCAATAGTGCATTATTGATATTATAGCCTATCGTATACTATGTACACCCCGTTTAGAATGGTCTACTGAAAGTATCAACTTCTATAAATAATACGGAACATTTAGTACAAAGGGACCTCATACTATTACGAACTACTTTCCATACTGAAATCATCCAAAAGATATTTAAATTATGAAAAATAAATTAAAGAGGCAATATGCGTACATTGGCTACACAGGGTGAACGTCCGTTATAGCTGCTATACATACGTACCTTGGATAATTCCAGTAGCGGTTATGTCAGTATATATTCCAGTATATCACCTATACTGCAACTATATTTTGCCGATTTAAAGTTTGCAAACATGTAGAGCCCTGTAAGCTCATAAGGGAAACGTGATACCTTCTAAGTTGTAGAATTTGCACTTACTCAGAGTTGGCAAAAACCGTATTACTACAATCTGAAATTGCCGATTCGAAGCCAGCACCCATAAAGACCCGCGTAAAGAACATGTGGTACCTTCTAAGTTGTAGGATTTTCACTTGCCTAGTGCTGGAGCAGACGGTACTGCTGTAATCCAAAATTTCCGATTCCAAGTCAGTAATCATATAGATTCGTGTAAGCTCACAAAGAAATATGGTACCTTTTGGATTGTAGGATTTGCACATGTTCAGAGTTGAGGACAAACAGTACTATTAACTGGCTCTGTTTTGCATGATGCATCTGTCGAGCGTACGCAAAGAGGGGACGCGTTCTGACGCGACGTATAATGCTTAGATGAGAGGCATTAGATCTGTGCCTTCTGTAACTTGTGAAGATCAACGAGTTAAGTACCGAATTTCAAAGCCAACTCAAAACTGACCCCAGTTATTTTATTTGCACCTACTGACAGCTAAATGGAGCATAAACATGGTTTTTTTTATTTGCTTCCATCACAAGGGGGGACACACCTTAAGCCCGGCGACCGCCAACAATTCGGAACAAGGTCGTCGAACCACAACATCCCGCTCAGCATTCTGCTTACCAGCGCGATATGTGCGCTCTTCTATAAGTGCCGACCCGACCAATCCTACACTTCTACCGAGGTGACACTTTTCTGCTGCTGCAGCTACCGCATTTGGCATGTTCTCTTGTGTGAGTGACTTTGAAATGACCCTCACTGAGAGCAGCGCATGCTCAACGCCTCTCAACAGCAACGACAGGCGTAGCAAGCTTTCTGTCAACGCTTTGCTTCGCGCGTACCAAGACCGTCCAGTCAAACCTCAGCAAGCAGTAGCGGCAGCGACAGTATTACCAACAGGCCCGGCGTACAACAGTCTAGACAACAAGGATTTCATAGATCACCTTGATGGATGGGCTGGCTGGCTGCTATGCTAATGACCGTTAGCTGCTCCGATCTAACTAATGGCCACATATACACACAAACAAGCACGCAACATAACCTAGAGTCACCTTTATGGCGTACAGGGGTGTGTTTGTGAACAATTGTGCATACTTTTTTACTGTAGGTATATGTATATATATATATATATATATATATATATATATATTTATATACACAGATATAGGAAAAGCAACCCACATATGGTACCACCACATGCATTAATATCCGTATAGAAACAACCATACATATATTAACGTATGTGCGTGCGAATAGACATACAAACCCCACACCCTCAGGTTTTTTTTGGTGGCCACGGCTTTCTTCTCACAACACACTGGCTGCGATTCTGGTAGGCCCGAACGGTCTGAGCGAAGAACTGAGCGTTGACGCCACGCGACGACGACGACAACAACGACAATAACTACTCCAACGAAACTATACACGCGCACGGGGAGAGCGGAAGGGTGCGTTTTGGCACTAGCCTTCACCCCCCCCCCCCCGTCGGACCCCCGGAATGCTTGCGACTCCCCGAATCCGCCTATCGACGATTGGTCACCACCACCAAAGAAACGGTCGTTCTTGTTGTTGATGCGTTTCACTTGCCCCCTTGTGCGCGACATGAGACTATCTCTACACACACACACATACACATATATATATATATATATATATATATATATATATATATATATATATATATATATATGTGTATAACTAACGCGATCTACCTGCGGCCCAGAAATAGCCGACAAGCATACTGGCGGTGGTGCTGAGCAGAAGAGTGTCGCTTGATCAGAAATATCTGCTGCTGCCGCAGTTTCGTAGCGTCGTTGTGCGAATAATTATGTGCGCGTTTGTCTGCTATCTAGCTTGCGCGCACCGCTTCAACAGCTGGGGCTGCTGAAATCTGTCAGTCTAAACGGCAACGTTAGCGGCCGGTACAAAGGCGGCATCAAGAACACT
>QVRM01002719.1:0-5000 GCA_003439945.1 Dermanyssus gallinae
GCCGTTGTCCGCACCCTCTTCGGAGGTCCTTCACCAGGTGCACACGATTGGCGAGATGCTTCTTGGGTCTCGGAAGTGTAGTGATGACCCCAGCTTTCATCGACGGTCACGAATCTGCGCCAAAAATCCGACGATTTTTCGACATCTTGGCCAAATTTCGCTGTGAAGCGGAAACACGCGCGTCTGTTTGGCCTTGGTTGAGCAAATGCGGCACTCATTTTGCTCTGAGTTTTTTCATCTTCAAGTTCTCGTGCAGGATGAATGCACTACCCAAACTGATCCTCAAGGCCTCCGATATCTCCTTAATGTTCACTCGCTTATCTCTGCGGCAACGATTTTCCGCACTTTTTCCACGTTTTCCTCATCAGTTGCCGTTTTTGGGCGTCCTGAACGTAGTTCATCCTCGGTGCTCCTGCGACCTCTTTTTAACTCATTAATCCAGTTGGAAACAGTGGCAAATGGCGCAGAGTGACCGTACACCTCGTCTAACTCAGTTTTCACTTGGGTCGCATTCCAACTTTTGAAATAAAACGCTTGATAACCACTCGAAACTCTTTTTTCTCAATTTTTCAAAATCACGTCGATACGTTGCACGGGAAAAGCGATCAAACGAATCGCAACTGCCAATCACCATAATATTTTGACTGCTAGCATTCGAAAAGTTGCCGTTTCCAATAGCGGTGAAAGCGCGAAAAATTCGAATTTGACCACTCGCTACTATACTAAAAAACTTTCTTTAGACTCCCTGTAATATATATATATAAACCAATGTTAAACATGTATATTTTTAAATCAAAATATCCAGGTGTTTTTAAATGCTATACATTACGGGTAAAAAATGTATGTGTCCATTTATAAGGACGCAACTTACCTTGAAGACGCAACATACCAGCTCGAAATGGAACATACCAGCATGAGATGGAAACTCCTTCTCGTAGCAGTAGTGCGTAACTGCATTTTTACACTCCTTCACAAAAAAAAATTACCTTGAAAGCACAGCTGCGCTTAAATGGTAACGATGACTTTAATTTAGGCTTTGAGGAAACTAAGCCTTTGTTTACAGGGCCTCTCAAATCGAACTGAACATTAGCTACGCAAAAACACATGCGCGTTATGGAAAGCGTTGGCTCTTCGAGTGGGCTGTATCACTTAAAAGGAATATCACGTTAGTTGTAATGTTTCTCTAGCAGCATATACAAGCAACACACCCACACATATATATATATATTATAATATATATATATAGCAATGACGTGAATACCAATATATATTCAAAAAGACATTTCATTCCTATGACTTAATGCTGCCGTCACAGACGACAAAATACATTTTCTTATTGAAAATTATATAACACAATAGATGTTAAGGTGATCCCTAAATCTATAACCCCTCAAGGTTGTCATCGTTATCTGGCATCTTTTCTTCTTTAATGCATATATATCTCTCTCTTTAAGCAAGCGTTATTTTACATTAGACACGAACTTGTGTAACCCCACCGTTCTGACTTGGTCTGTAACGACGGCTGGTTTTGCATAGATATTGCTAATGTGTTATCATAGTTGAACATGGAGCAGAAACGGGACTTAACGTAGCCGTTGCGTTTCATATGTGCACGTGGGTGATTATTAATAGATAGAGTGTGCCATAAAACGAACTAAAAGGCATTACACATAAATGGCTAATGATAGAACAGGGGAGATCGTTTTCAGGGCTCCTGTTCTATTATATGAAAGGGACTGACTGTAGCTACTAGGTAGTGTCCTCGTAGACCTGACGGAAGATTTTGCCGCAGGTCTCTTGCCTTTTGAGTGATAGAAGGTCCTTAGTGCCTCCTGGCCTTGGCTCCGTTAGGCGACTCTACTTAAGCACACAGAAACACCTGTGATTTTTGATACATCTTAACAAGGGCCTGCGCAATCGTCGCATCGCACACGTGGGTAGTTATAGACGCTGTGCGCCGTCCTTATCTCTGCCGTTGTGTAGCTACCATACGACGAGACAGCGGGAATAAGGCAGGTATTCGAAAACGTACAGACAACTTAACATATTGTCTAGTTCGGTCTAGTCCACGAGCCCGACCAGCTTCATGCTCTGGTTCCATAGCTTCGTGGCTAGAACCATGTCTCTAGACGCTACGCTTCCTCGCGTCTGCCGGCAATCTTTGAAGTATTCACCGCTTATGCCTTCGACCTCCTCCGAGATGGCCAGGGCAGCGAGGTCTGCGCGCCCTCGAGTGGCGTCTTGCCGAAGAATTAGAACAGTGCGTTCAGGCAGAAGTTTAGGAAGCCGGCGTACGTCGAATTAATGTCCGTCTGGACAGCTCCCGGATGGCAGACATTGGCCGTCACGCCAGTTGCCTTGCAGGCGGCGTGCAAGCTCGCGAGTGAACAGAATGTTTGCCAGCTTCGTGTCGGAGTCAACCCTGCATCGGACGATATACGCCGAGTAGTCGAGGTGATCCGGATCGATTCGTCCGAAGTGGTGCAGGCTCGACGATAGCGTTACGATGCGGGCCGGTTCGTGCTGTTTGAGCTTGTCCAGAAGCAGGTTCGTGAGCAGAAACGGACCGAGATGGTTTGTCTGGAAGGTCTGCTCGAATCCGTCGACCGTCTCGACGCGCTCGGAAACGGAACAATGCCGGCATTGTTGATGAGCACATCTAGCTGTTTCTCGTTCTGGTTGATGTCTTGGCGAACTCCTTGATCGATTTGAGCGAGCAGAGGTCGAGCTTCTTCACGACGACCGTACGGCCGGTCTCGGCTCGATTTCCTCACTGCCGCTTCGGCTTCTGCAGGTTTCGGCACGCGATGATCACTCTGGCGTTTCGTCGAGCCAGCTCCTTAGCCGTCTCCTGCCGATGCCGGCGTTGGCTCCGGTGATGATAACGGTCTTGTTGCTCATACTGCGCGTCGACTGTACACTCCAACGGTCAGCCGCGAGTAGATCTTACACACGAGGCAACGGCTAGAACGGCGAACGCAGCCAGCGCTATAGGCTCAACCCAAATCAGAGACGAGTCTCCTTTGAACCTTTCTTTATTCAAAACCATTGTGGCTGCGTTTCACTCTGTGCGTGTGCGAGCTACACAAACCAATGAGGCCTCCCTTCAAACTACTGGAGCCGTACGGGCCGTGATAAACCCATGGTGGTCAGTGGTGATCTTCGGAACAAGACTTAGTCCACACCGTGGTTCTAGCTCAGCTAGCAGATAGCAGACAGATAGAACGTGGTAAGAACACACGATTCGCCACTCGACGACAATCCTGCACATATCCAGCGGGCAGCGTTTCACCTCTTTGATCCTGGTCGCTTATCGTGAGGACGAAAGATAAAGAGTGTTTTTTAGCGGCACGGACACACCCACCCACACACACACACATGCGATCACTGATACTCTTACAACAAGTAGTACCTGGTACCTGATATCACCAATATACCGACATATAACGGCGAGGTCAACACGGGCATATACAATTACGGTACACTGGTAGGTATCAGGTATTAGTCACTTTGACGACGACGACGACGGCGACGAGTTTTAGGTTTCGCCTTCGTTTACAAAATTCGACCGTTATCATCACCATCATCATCATTACATCATCATGATGCAGGTGAAGAACAACAGCAGGACGCCAGTAACCACGGCAGGACGCCAGTAACAACCGCAGAAAACCAGACCGCGCAGACGCGCGTAACATTGACCGAATGACGGGATCGTCCGTCGGGGCAAAATGCATCGCCTGTGGTCCTTTCGGGCCACTTCGCCGCCGTCGCTACCGCCGCCACCGCCGCCGCCGCCGCAGCAAGCGAAAGTTGTTGCTACCCTCGCCAACCCGACAGAACAACCCAGCGACCCGAGCGGCTGAACGGTTTCTATATGGTCGTCGTCATGGTCGCCGCGATTGACATCATTGACAGCAACTGCAGCAGCAAGCAACAGGAGTAGCAACACTACCAGCATAACTGATGATAATGATTTTTATTATCTTCATGACTATCATTGTCACCACCACCACCACCGCCAACATCATCATCATTATCATTACTATCATCATCATCATCATCATCATCATCATAATCGCCATCAGCATCACCACCATCATCGTTGTTTTTTTGTTTGTTGTCATCGTTGTTTTTGTTGTCGTCATTCTCATTTCAGCTCGAATATCGTCAGACAACAGCAGCAACAACAACAACAACAATAGTGGACGTAGTGCGTGTAACGGTAACGACCCCGGTGGCGGGGGCGTCAACGGCATTGTCGGCGGCAGCGGCGTCATTTTCGTCTGTATTGACCACCAACCGCCGGCGCGCCCTCTCAACGGTCAAAGCCATTTCCTCCTCCCTATGTTGTTCTCCTCCCTAACTCCATCTATCTCTATCTCTCTCTCTCTTACTGCCACCCCACCTACCCCCCTCCCCCCCAACTAACGGTCGCCACCCCCCTCGTCCCTTGGGCAGCGTGGAACGGTTCTCGGACGATGCTGAGGATCGACAGATAGCAAGCACAGTAAACGAACAGATGTGTCTGTCTATCGAACGATTGACTACGCACCATTCATCATCCTCTCCACCACCTCATCGTGTATCTGACTTGTGGTTGCTTATTCTGTCTGTCTGTCCGTCCGCCTGTCGTCAATTAATTGGCTGCTGACTCACACCCAAACAAACATAGACGCGCAGACACACACACATGGGGAGTGAGGGGGGTGAGGGACATGATGGTGAATGACCAACGATGGGGTTCGAATAAGCCCCCGACCCCATTCGACACACACCCGGCAGATATTGACTGCTCTTGTGACTGCTGGTTGGCTCCAGGGCCAGAACCGTTAGCGCCAGAACCGCCGTCGCCAGTTATTGCTGTAGCGTACGTACGTTCAAGAGACGCATGGCTTTATCGCTAGCGTTTTGCCCCAACAACGACTGCAACTTTATCAGAAATACTCCTGCTGGCTAGACATGGCTGCGGTTTGCGTTGGCGTCGCTGCTATTCTTAT
>QVRM01002719.1:7500-36609 GCA_003439945.1 Dermanyssus gallinae
CAGTCTCAACACGCTTCGGACGCAATCGCACACGAGCTGTGCCAATCAAACGTCACCAGCCTTCTCTGGAAGTCGTGTTGCAGCAGTGGTCGGCGTCAATACGTGCGACCTACAGCGTAGACGCTTTTAGCGACTTCTGCAACTAGAATATTTTGTGTTACCCATAAGAGTGTTACTTCTAGTACTATACTCATAATAGTATTTTCATTGCTAATGCGATTATTCGATATCGACGTGCAGGGTTTTACCGGGGAACGGGGCGTCAATGGGATATTCGTATTCAGTGGCACTCAGGCGTGATTCGGCGTTCTGTGTGCGCCACGGTTTGTAACCGTCGACGGGCCCAGGTCTAGAAAAACTCACACACAGACAGTTGGTTCGACGGTCAGACGCTCACACGAGAGGGCTCACGCACCGCGCTTCTAATTCTAGCGTTGGTGTCGCTGTTGGTTCCTCAGCTTGAATACATCAAGATGTGTAAGAGATTAAGACACACAAATATATATGTATATATATATATATATATATTTACATATTTGTGTGTATGCTTGTCCAACAACGTAAACAAAAATGTAAATGCGTGCAATGTTGCAGTTTTTGACGCTAGCGATGATTTTCCAATGCGAAATATTGCGCGTAATTAAGTTGCAGATACTAAGCTATAATTATATATTTACATATACAAATTTGGCAAGCGTTAATATGTCGTTGTAGTTGCGCGAGTGCGAATATACAATTTAGCTCGACGCATTTGAATCAAATATTTCTGCCTAGATAGAATCACTTTGAGAAGTTGTAAGAAGAGCTTTTTTTCTGTGTCGCCAATGTATCTCGATAAAAGATCTGCTGCAAAATTACGCAAATAAAAATAAATTAACTTAGCAGTATAATACGTTACAAACCCTACAACAACCTTCCTTCGCATCTACCTGATTTTACATTATTAAAACAACTACTTTAGGAATTCCCAAAAACTGTTTGGAAACAAGCTTAATGTAAACAAGAAAGAACCTGCTGTGATAAACCTGTTTGCATGAACGGGTTATTAAGCCTCTTGCGGCGTAGTAAATAGTAATAAGATGACCCGCATATCGATATTGCGGGTCATCTTCTTGCACGTCGCATTATTTTATGAATCAAAATCATATATATATATATATATATATATATATATAATAGTTTTGATATCAACACTTTACTCCAGTCACCGATTAGCTTAAGCCAAACTTTGCTTCTGGCTGACGGTGACCTTTTGGGATGGCTGCCGGCTAACGCTGTTCTTTCTGGCGATTCGATGATTCTCGCGTACGCGAGGCGTGTCTGCAAAAAAAAAAACATATTTTCGGCAAAAAACTCTGGTGCTTTGCCAAAAGTCGCCAATCACCAATGGGCCCCTTCGTCTACATCGACTCGGTTGCTGAGAATAGCCAACCCTCAAGTCTTATCAATATCGTAGCATTGTTGTCGTCGTCGACGCCGCCGTCGCTCATCGTCGTTCGGTCGGGGTTTTTCACAAAGGAAGATCTTTATTCAATTTTTATGAAGAATTTCTGAAGGTCGATCGTCGTAAGGTCGGTCGTGGTTCGACTGCAAATCAACGAGCTGGCTAGCCGCGCCAGTCATCGCTTGGCAACGGCAGCTGCGTAAGTGGTCGCTGTAAGTTCTGTGCGCAGTCCGGACAGTAGCAGCAGCCACAGCAAGTGTCAGACCACTGCTAAAAAACGCCCTTATTCTCGTTTGCCGGCAACGCTGCGCTGTGTTAGGTTAGTGATCCGCGGGTTGCGGGTCATCCCACTAACCTCACTTGTTGTGTTGTTTTTGCTGCTTCTGCCAACGCAGCTTATAGCGCCTCACTACTCACCGCGTACGACACGACAAATGTCATATATTTCTGACAATCATATATATATATATATATATATTTATTGCAACTACTACTACTACTACTGCTACTACTACTACTATTACAATGATCGGTCAAGCTATCAACAGAAGAACAGAAAGCAGAGTGTCAGCGGTGTCAACGGCAACACGTAGAGCTTAAGACGACCCCAACCGTTTTTGTTGGATGAGTCCGATCAGTTAGCGAACCAGTTAGCGGAAAAGAAGGGGGGGACTACAGTGGGAACTATTGAGGGTGTTTTGCTGGCCTGCCCAGAAAACCTGTCAGCTAACCTAGCCCTAATGAGACGTGTAGCTAGAGCGTTGGGTTTGCCCTACTAATAACAAATAGAATTTGCCATTCAATCAATATGTATAAACACACATGAACGTATGGAAGACGTAGATTAGCTTCCTCGTATATATCTACTGCAGCGAGAACAGCTCGAACACTGTTGACAGCAACTGACTTCAGGCGAGCAGCAAAACAGTACGAGATGGTCTGAGCCGGTGGCAATTTTCAGGCACGAGATAGTTTAAGCCGGTCGTTTAAGCCTGCAATGTAGGCGTGATGATGTCGAGTGTGTTCTTTACACTACAAGGTTGCGCGATTTTACTGCCCGCAGTCCTTAGGAGACAGCGTGTTATGTTTGTGAACGTGTGGTTTAAGACTTGATGCCATTTGTGCTATCTTCTTCATACTCTGTTATATATATATATATATATATACACGAGTATACAGCTTTATATGGATGGATACATTTATTGTTTACTAGACATGTTTACCTTAATACACATGTCACTCTTCTAGATCAGGAACGCTTTAAAGCAGCACCATACGCGTATATATACATATATATATTTTTACGAGAACAAAAGACGACTTCGACCGCCGTGCTCAGGATTTGGGTCTTTCATGGTCAAGTTTGCGAGGAACTTAAAAAACGATTGCATTTGCACACCTACAAGATTTGGACGACTGGACTACTAGAGCCTGTTGATTCTCAAGATCCCTAGAAGTTCGCTAAGATTATGGACTGCCACAATTAGCAAAGTGGTGCTTTTAACGACACAGTTATTTCCGATGAAACCAAGCATATCCCTAATAGATTCGTGATAAAGCTACCTTTCATATTTGGGCTCCTAGAATACAAGACTCATCCTCGAACAAGCACAATATCCACAGAAAATTAATGTTTTTTGAAGCAGTGGTGTTAAGGGCCCTTACTTCTTCAAAACGACCGTGGAGACTGTAATCAACGATGGTGGTGCAACAAGCGAGCTTCTCCGCACAAAATTTCCGGGCCGTCTTATTTCCTAAAGTGTCCTATATAGGCAGGCACTGACTGGAAGATCCCCGTATATAAACCTCTTGGACATATTTTTATGGGTTTGTTGTAAAGGACTGCGCCTACTGAGATGACCCCAAAATGAATTTTCCCTGACCTGAAAGACCTATTCCTGAAGTGATTGTCAAAATAGACCATGAAAAGGGCCAAAATGTCGTCAAAAACTATGCCAAAAGGGCAACTGCCTGCATGTCGCAGGAGAGAAACATCACCACCCTTCAAATACGCATTTTAGGGTTGCACGTTTCCATAACATATTGTATTGAAAAAAGATACTTCATATGTATACATCACTGGACGTAAACAGCATTTAAAACGCGCCCAACTGGCGATGGGTATCTTGGCTGATTTAACAAGAGCCTTGGCCTTCACTATCGCACCTTAGCAAATATTTGTGTCTCGACTATCTCGAAAAGCCTTGCAAAGCGGTCCGGATGCCTCTTCAGCATTAGGTAGGATCTGAGATTCGCCTCGCGTAGTCGAGTCCAAATAGATAACAGGGTGACAGTTGACCAAAAGAGAGAGATCCATTTTGTACCCGCTCTATTTCTCGGCTAAAACGGTCACGCCTGTGATCCGTACATGGCACCTGGTCGAACCAGTCCGTTGTAGAGGTAAAGGCATGAGCGGTGTTGGTAGTGCATATGTGCAAATAATCAACCTAACAGCCTGGAAGACTTTTTAAGAAGATCAATTACTGTGTCTCGAAAATCAAGAGAATCCGATATGTACACGCTAAGACCCTTTATTCTAATCTTCGCAACCATTGGCACTTCTCCAGTGTGATAGGAAAATGTAAGGTTTCTCTGCCCTAGATGGAGGACGTAACATGTGTGAAGAGAAGTAGTTAATTCCGTCTTCGCCCAGTCCATATATAGATTGAGTAAACATCTGACCAAGTATGGTGTTTGTGGACATCTCAAGAACACTTGCACATCAGACGAAAGGCAGTTGCCAACCTTCACTCTGAAGGCGCTCACCACTTCTCCAAATGGTCCAAAGTACTGTTCTATGGATTTCTAGGCCACTAGAGAGTGAAGCTTAAGGAGGCAGGTGTGTTTATTTGGTAGGAGTTTTGGAGATCCAACATCCAACTTCTGGAATCGAATCTCACAGGGCTCGAAAAAAATTGATATATATATATAGGCCTCAGTGGGCAGCTGTTGGGCATCTTAAGTTTTAAAAGGTAAGAAGCCTTACTATGCTTACAAATCCTATAGCCACTTGATATTTTCCTATACACAACCTGATTCCTCATGAACGCACTTAAAAAGAGTTCACAGGGCATCATTTAAACAGAACAATAGTGCAAGTGCCTATTTTCTTCTGTGTGAGGTTACGTGTAGTTAAGCACATTGGCGAGTAAACAAGTTTCTGTACACTAGGCATCGTGGCTATTAGTAATTAGAGGCCTTTTTTTAGGCGTGTCTAAACATAGAATGACATAGGTTCAAACAACGAGAACTCAAGCAAAGCCCCAATAACATTTTAACCGTTGCAATGACTTGCACTGCTTAGCGTGATTTCAGGCATCGAGTGCAAAGATCTTTGCCGTGAAGGAGAAAACCCTTAGCTTTGTTTTTGTGGCGATGATGCTGAGACGGTACGGTTCTCACCACGGTGTACCACAAACTATCTTTTTATTCATATTAGTTACATTCACCTGGCATTGATTAGATTTCTTGGGTGCTAGACAGGAAATGTCGTTCAGCTAAGCAAGTTGGGCGCTTAACAATACGTTCTTATCTATATAAAACAGAACCTGAGATGAGCTGATATTTTACAGCGTGCTGATAATTACTGACCATTGTTGGCTAGTATGCTCTTCGTTCCAATACACATCCATCCTTCATGAAATATTGCTGAATAGTTAGCTCATTTTTGTTGAAATACAGTTGTTTAAAAACGTATATATATATATATATATATATATATATATATATATATATATATATATATATATATATATATTTAGTCGCAGTCAATGAAATCTCAACAAAGTCAAAGTGTTTCTCTGCATCAACAAATCAGGGTACAACAATTTTCTGTTCTTACAACGTGTCTGTGACATAATTTTGAAAATGAGGGAGAAACAAATATTTGAATTAGGCCTTTTAAAATCCGAATTGCATGGAGTGCGTACGAGGTAGTTTTGTTAGATAATGCGCAATGTAGTACATGTAACACAATTTGTTAACGATCGACTCTAGAAGTCTTTCCAAGTGCCGAACACAATCTATTAATGATAGTAGACGGGATTATGTGGCGAAAACTTTTCTTTGAATATATAGGATAAATAGTAATATTTTATATAACCGCTGTTATAAAGTGCCGCAAGTAACAATTAAAAACTATATATACATATATATATATATATATACATATATATATGTTTTTGTTTGTGGAGGAGGGTTAAATGCAGTTACGCACTACTGCTACGAGAAGGACGATATATGCTTTTGTGGCCGTCTGTATACGTTGTTATTTACATTTATTTCTGCGTAAAGCCGCATCGTCATTTGTTCAATGGAACAGTGTCACTGAACTTGCGAATAAGCGTGTTGTCTGTTGCCAAACGTTGTGCTTGTCTTGCTGCTACGTCTCTTTTCCGATCTCTCCCGATCTTTTTATCTGCGTCGGTTAGTTCAGGGGTCGATTTCTATGTATATTTTCTATCGCTGCGGTTGTTGTTACTGTGTTGTTGTCATCGTCGTCGTCGTTACCGTTCAGTAGTGTTGTCGTTGTTGCTGCTGTTGCCGCCGAAATTACTGGTGTCATGAATCAAGTTGTTGCTGCACCTGCTGGCGCTGGGCGCTGTTGCTATTTCAACTATCCGCGTTCGGCGGGGGGGGGGGGGGATTGGTGGCGCTTCTATCGCCAAAGTTTCCATCCTTCGTCATCAGCCGTGGAACCAAAAACCGACCCGCGCCGAACTAACTCTCTCTTGGCCATTTTATGCCTTTCTTTGTTCACGACGATCGACCAACCGACCGACCGACCAACCGACCGACCGACCGGCATTGCTCAAGCGGGGCTAGTGGTGGCAAGAACAGCAGCAGCAACAACAGCAACACCAACAAGCAGTAGCAGAAACAACAACATCAACAACAACAATAGAAACAACAGCAGCAGCAGCAACGGCAACAACAACAATAGAAGCATCAGCAGCAGCAGCAGCAGCAACAACAACAACAACAACAACAAAAGAAGCAACAGCAGCAGCAGCAGCAACAACAACAACAACAATAGAAGCAACAGCAGCAGCAACAACAACCAACAACAACAATAGGAGCGACAGCAGCAGCAACAACGACAACAGCAGCAGCAACAACAACAACAACAACAACATTTCCACGTCAACTACAACGCAGCCGAGCGGTCAATGCGACAAACTTCGACGTCAGTCGGCAGGTAACTTGGCCACAGTGGGCTTTCTGCACAAATCGTCGGGCCTCCTTCTGTTCTTGTTTGGTTGTTCGTGGTTCCTGCTATAGCTTGCTGTGGTTTTTGCTCGGCCGGGACGGCAACTTGCGCACCGTGTTACACTGTGGCCAGTTACTACGTCGTGCGTGCGGCGCGTAAAAATGCGGCGAGTGGCCGTCAATCAACGTCGAGCAACTAACTCCACGTCGCAGCAAACACCGGTGGCAATGGCCACAATTGCCAAACGCAATGTCGCTAGAGCGATACAACAATAAGCCTATATAGATAAATATCTACTTCTTGAGCAGAATCTTGCTCAATCAAGTCAAAAGTGCTGTCAAGGTTTTGCGGTGTGCTTCTTTATATGGACTGAAGGGATTATAATAATAAAAGTTATTATTTCTTTTGAATAATAATGACTAATCAGGATTGCTGAGAGGTAAGATTAGATTCTTAATCTGTTTTTAGCAATAGACCAGCGGCCGCAGCAGCACCAGCAACGATTACTTAGTCGTATGAAAACCTGCCGTTAAGAGCGGTAGCAATCACTCCTAGTAGGAGACATGATAGATCTCTCTCTCTCTCTCTCTCTCTCTGTATATATATATATATATATATATATATATATATGAGAGCACGAAGAAACTAGTAAGCCGATCGGATCTGCATATATATATATATATATATATATATATATATAACGATGGTGACATTGCAATTGCACTGCAAAGTTGCAATCCAACTTCGAGTACAAGGGCACAACGAATAGAGAAAAAACCTACCAGATAACAAGTACGCCGAGCACAGATAATTCTACTGCCAGTGAAGAACTGCGTTTATCACTGTTGTTGGTAGATCATATTGTACGGCTTGCACGTAGGTCCTGCCACCATGATAGCTCAAAATATATCCAGAGTAGAACGGCTTTTTTTTATGGAGGAATGTTAAATGCTTTTACGTACTATTGCTGCGAGAAGAAAAAGAGAAGGTCCCACTTTGAGCAGTGTGGGACTCGACCCCAGCGGATGGATGTTAGCCTGCTGAGACCCATACCCAGTATGAACGCACCGCCCCCTTTAAGCATTACTCTTTGATGGCCCAGATCTCCATAGAACAGTACTATTGGCAACGAGAGAGTAGAACGGCTAGTGCCAAACTGAGGATAGCAACACTCAAAGCTATATATATATATATATGAATTTTTCAATTTGTCCTTTACACATGCGTGCACCAAAGAAAAACATATATAAATACGATTCGACGGAAAAGCTAAATTGCGCTGGGCTTCGCCCATTGCTGAATACGGTGGCCTTGGTTGTTGCGGCATTGACGAAATTGCAATCTGGCCCGCCGGCAATGATCATGAGCTAAGGTGCAGCTGAGATAGCCGAACGGTTTCTATCCGTGTACAGCTTGGCCCGTACTCCTTTCTCTCCTTCCAGGCTTGACAATTATTGGCATTTGTTTATGGAAGCCGTAGAAGAGGCATCCCTGCGACGCTTCTTGATTCAGTTCGTTCTACGCCTATCTTTCTGCATATTTACATGCGGTCTACGTACGCGGCTTTTGCCAAAATGTACATCGTGCTGAGGGGATAAAACCTTGAGAATCTGGCTAGACTTCCCTCCCACTCCCACATCCATCGGTTTCTCGCTTTAGTCGCTCTCTTGAGAGTGCGGCGCAAGCGTCTCCCGACTAGCGATCTCCTTGGCTACCTTCGGCGTCCCGATGACATCGTACAGATTGGTCGCCCCCCTCCACGCTTCCGTTGAGGTTATAATGTAGCTAACCACCTCTCTGACGGGGCGGCCCCTCACGGCCGTAGAGCACTCCCTAATTCACTGGGCATCCTTACTTCACACTACTTAGGCTTCACTACCAGTCTAAACCTGCCTGGACTTTCGCTACTTGCTGGAATCTTCGCTATTTACCGAGCCTTAAAAATTTCACATGTACTTTTGTTCACGATAAAAATGTTATTGCGCCTATGTTACTACTGGGTCACAAAGTGTAAACTAACGAGACCCTCTGCCTTCCTCGTGCTGCTTCTCATTTGTTATGTCAAAACTCTACTTTACTTGAAATGGTTTGTTTGCGTAAAGGATTACAGCTTTCAAAACAGACGACAAAACCAGCATACTTGCAAGTTGTGTCTTTAGAAGTAAGTCACAAAGATTGTCACTAAACAAACAGCTGAGGACAGCGTAACCTGTACGAAAGAGCTGTAACCACTTAAGAGACAAATTAGTGTATAACTCAAGGAAGATATACAGCGGTAGCAACCACGACACACATAGGTTGCGTGATTATTATGACATCGTGAAGCCTTCCAGTAACCAAACACAACATGAGCAGCTTCGAGCGCTTGCGGCCTAACCACGTCTTACCCACCTCAACCGGTGTCAAAAACGTAGCGATGTAGTTGGCATTGAGAACGCGCACGAAACTGACAATACAACGCGTGTCACGGTCGGAGGTGAAGAACGTGTCTGAAGTCAAGCTAACTAAACTAGTTGGAACAGTTCGATTGTATGCTTTTGTACGAATCGATTGTGTTGTCCACACGTTTATACTGCTATGCCCTATGGCATTCGCATTTGTGCATGCTTAAGATGTGACCTCGATTCCAACGATATTGTTTTACCGCCCCTAATGGCAACGCTCAAAAGTAATGGCAATTGGGTTATAGCTCAATTTGTGGGTGGGAACTTTTTCGATCACTTTTTTGAAGTGCGGCCAAATGATGAACAAAGGCTCGTCTTTAGAACCGCGTTTTTCATTCGCCCATAGAACCAGCTCGTCCTTATAACCAGCTCGTTTTTAGAACCAGTTCGTTCATAAAATCAGCTTGTTCTTAGAACCAGCTCGTCCTTATAACTAGCTCGTTCTTAGAACCAGTTCGTTCATAGAATCAGCTCGTTCTTTGAACCGGCTCGTCCTTAGAACCGCGTTTTCCTCACTTGTCCTTAGAACCGCGTTTTCCTCACTTGTCCTTAGAACTAGCTCGTTCTTAAAACCAGTTTGTTCTTAAAACCAGCTCGTTCTTAGAACCAGCTCGTTCTTAGAGTCGGCTCGTCGTTAAAACCAGTTCGTTCTTAGAACCAGTTCGTTCTTAAAACCAGCTCGTTCTTAGAACAAGCTCGTTCTTAGAGCCAGCTTGTTCTTAGAACCAGCTCGTTCTGAGAACCAGCTCGTCCTTAGATCCGCGTTTTCATCACTTGTCCTTACAACCAGCTCGTTCTTATAGCTGGATCGTATGTAAAACCGCGTTTTCCTCACTTGTCCTTAGAACTAGTTTGTTTTTAGAACCAGTTCGTTCTTACACCAGTTCGTTCTTAGAACCAGCTCGTTCTGAGAACCAGCTCGTCCTTACAAACGACTCGCCCTTCGAACCAGCTCGTTCTTAGAACCAGCTCGTCCTTAGAACCGACTCGCTCTTTGAATCAGCTCGTTCTTAGAACCAGCTCGCCCTTAGAACCAGCTCGATCTTAGAACCAGTTCGTTCTTAGAATCGACTCGTTCTCATAACCAGCTCATTCTTAGAAAGAGCTCGTTCTTAAAACCGGCTCGTCCTTATAGCCGCGTTTTCCTCACTTGTCCTTAGAATCAGCTCGTTCTTAAAACCATCTCGTCCTTAGAACCAGCTCGTCCTTAAAGCCGGCCCGTTCTTAGAACCGGCTCGTTCTTACACCGGCTCGTTCTAAGAACTAGCTCGTTCTTAGAACCAGCTCGTTCTTAAAACCATCTCGTCCTTAGAACCAGCTCGTCCTTAAAGCCGGCCCGTTCTTAGAACCGGCTCGTTCTTACACCGGCTCGTTCTAAGAACTAGCTCGTTCTTAGAACCAGCTCGTTCTTAAAACCATCTCGTCCTTAAAACCAGCTCGTCCTTAAAGCCGGCCCGTTCTTAGAACCGGCTCGTTCTTACACCGGCTCGTTCTAAGAACTAGCTCGTTCTTAGAACCAGCTCGTTCTTAGAATAGGCTCGTCCTTAGAACCGCGTTTTCCTCACTTGTCCCTAGAACCAGCTCGTTCTTAAACCAGGCTGTTCTTAGAACCAGTTCGTTCTTAGAACCAGCTCGTTCTTAGAACAAGATCGTTCTTATAACCGACTCGTTCTTAAAACCAGCTCGTTTTTAAAACCAGCTCGTTCTTAAAACCAGCTCGTTTTTAAAACCAGCTCCTTTTCAAAACCAGCTAGTTTTTACAACCAGCTCGTCGTAGAACCGGCTCGTCTTTTAAACCGCGTTTTTCTCATTTGTCCTTAAAACCAGCTCGTTCTTAATACCGCGTTTTTCTCACTTGTTCTTTGAACCAGTTCGTTCTTAGAACCAGCACGTTTATAAAACCAGCTCGTCCTCAAAACCAGCTTGTTCTTAGAGCCGGTTCGTTCTAAGAACAGCGTTTTCCTCACTTGTCTTTAAAACCACCTCGTTCTTGGAACCAGTTTGTTCTTAGAGCTGCGTTTTCCTTACTCGTTCTTAAAACCAACTCGTTCTTAAAACCAACTCGTTCTTAAAACCAACTCGTGCTTAGAACCGGCTCGTCCTTAGAACCGTGCTTTTCTACCTTGTCCTCAGAACCGGCTCGTCCTTAAATCCGCGTTTTCCTTGCTTGTCTTTAAAAGCGGCTTGTCCTTAGAACCAGTTCGTTCTTAGAACCAGCTCGTTCTTATAACCGCCTTTTCCTTACTTGCCCTTAAAACCGGCTTGTTCTTACAACCAGCTCGTTTTTAGAACCGGCTCGTCCTTAGAACCAGTTCGTTCTTAAAACCAGCTTGTTATTAGTGTTGGCTTGTTCTTAGAACCGCGTTTTCCTCACTTGTCCTTAGAACCAGCTCGTTCTTAGAACTAGCTCGTTCTTAAAACCGGCTCGTTCTTAGAGCCGCGTTTTCCTTATATTTAAAGCTAGCTCGTTCTTAATACCGGCTCATACTTACACCGCGGGTTTCTCACTTGTTCTTAAAATCAGCTCGTCCTAAAAACCGCGTTTTCTTTACTTGTCCTTAAAACCGGCTTGTCCTTGGAATCAGCCCGTTCTTAGAACCGGCTCGTTCGTAGAATCGCGTTTTCCTCACTTGTTCTTAGAACCTGCTGGTTTCTAGAACCAACTTGTCCCTAGAACCGAGTTTTCTTTACTTGTCCTTAGACCCAGCTCATTCTTAGAACCAACTCGTTATTAGAACCGGTTCGTTCTTAAAACCGCGTTTTTCTCAGTTGTCCTTAGAACCAGCTCGTTCTTAGAACCGCGTTTTCTTACTGGTATTTATAATAACTTTGTCCTTAGAACCAGCTCTTTCTTAGAACGAGCTCGTTCTTAGAACCGGCTTGTCTTTAGAACCGCGTTTTCCTTACTTGTCCTCAGAACTAGCTCGTTCTTAGAAGCAGCTCATTCTTAATGCCAGTTCGTTCTGAGAACCAACTCGTTCTTAGAACCAGTTCATTCTTAGAACAGACTCGCTCTAAAAATAGCGTTTTCCTTACTAGTCTTTGAAACCGGCTTGTCCTATAACAAGCTCGTTCTTAGAACCGGCTCGTCATAAGAACCGCATTTTCCTCACTTGTCCTTAAAACCAGCTCGTTTCTAGAACCAACTTGTCCTTAGAACCGAGTTTTCTTTACTTGTCCTTAGACCCAGCTCGTTCTTAGAACCAACTCGTTATTAAAACCGGTTTGTTCTTAAAACCGCGTTTTTCTCAGTTGTCCTTAGAACCAGCTCGTTCTTAGACCCGCGTTTTCTTACTGGTATTCATAATAACTTTGTCCTTAGAACCAGCTCGTTCTTAGACCCGCGTTTTCTTACTGGTATTCATAATAACTTTGTCCTTAGAACCAGCTCTTTCTTAGAACCGCGTTTTCTTACTGGTATTCATAATAACTTTGTCCTTAGAACCAGCTCGTTCTTAGACCCGCGTTTTCTTACTGGTATTCATAATAACTTTGTCCTTAGAACCAGCTCTTTCTTAGAACCGCGTTTTCTTACTGGTATTCATAATAACTTTGTCCTTAGAACCAGCTCTTTCTTAGAACGAGCTTGTTCTTAAAACCGGCTTGTCCTTAGAACCGCGGTTTCCTTACTTGTCCTCAGAACTAGCTCGTTCTTAGAAGCAGCTCATCCTTAATGCCAGTTCGTTCTGAGAACCAGCTCGTTCTTAGAACCAGTTCATTCTTAGAACAGACTCGCTCTAAGGATAGCGTTTTCCTTACTTGTCTTTGAAACCGGCTTGTCCTATAACGAGCTCGTTCTTAGAACAGCTCGTCATAAGAACCGCGTTTTCCTCACTTGTCCTTAGAACCAGCTCGTTTTTAGAACCAGTTTATTCTTAGAACCGGCTCGTTCTAAAAACCGCATTTTCCTTACTTGTCGTTAAAACCGGCTTGTCCTGTAACGAGCTCGTTCTTAGAATCGGCTCGTCCTAAGAACCGCGTTTTCCTCACTTGTCTCTAGAACCAGCTTGTTTTTAGAGCCGGCTTGTTTTTAGAACAGCGTTTTTCTCACATGTTCTTAGAACCAGCTCATTTTTAGAACCGGCTCGTCCTCATAACCGCGTTTTTCTTACTTGTCCTTAAAACCGACTTGACTTAAAACTAGTTCGTTCTTAAAACCAGCTCGTTCATAAAACCGGCTTGACCTTAAAACCGCGTTTTCCTCGTTTGTCCTTAGAACCAGCTCGTTCTTAGAACCAGCTCGTTCATAAAACCGGCTTGACCTTAAAACCGCGTTTTCCTCGTTTGTCCTTAGAACCAGCTCGTTCTTAAAACCAGCCCGTTCTTAGAACCGGTTTGTCTTTAGAATCGCGTTTTCCTTATTTGTCCTCAAATCAGCTCGTTCTTAAAACCAGCTAGTTCTTAGAACCAGCTCGTCCTTAAAAGCGCGTTTTCTTCACTGGTTCTTAGAACCGGCGCGTCCCTGGAACCGCGTTTTTGTTACTTGTCCTTAGAACCGGCTTGTTCTAAGAACCGCGTTCTTATCACTCGTTCTTTAAACCGGCTCGTCCTTAGAACCGCGTTTTCCTCACTGGTTCTTAAAACCGGCTCGTCATTAGAACCGCGTTTTCTTCACTGGTTCTCAGAGCCGACTTGTCCTTAGAGCTACGTTTTCTTTCCTTGTCCTTAGAACCGGCTCGTTCTAAAAACCGCGTTCTCCTCACTGGCTCTTAGAACCAACTCGTTCTATATTTTTTATTCACCATATCATTGGTAGTTAAAAGTAATCTGCATGTCGTACAATTTACTGTTATAACTAAGCAGGTAATTCACACGTTCCTGCAGTGATTGTGCGTCGATTGACGCGCATCGTGTCAAGTGGTAGCGGTTCATGTTACAGTCTCCACAAAATTTGCACACACATTCGTCAATTTCATAACACGCTCCTTTCAGACATGTATAATGGTGATAACCATGCCCTCTGTATAGTTCTGCATCACAAAATGAATATTTATTTCTCCTCTAAACTCTAGGTATCTGTCTAAATACACATCTGCACTAAATGGTATTCCGTCAGATATGAGGTCCTCCGTACAGGTTCTCCCTCGACATAGTGCTAGCGCTAGTGTCGCCGATGCGTTCCTAGGTAGTTTAAGTACACGTTGTAAAAAGCAGTTTTTAACTCGGTCGATGTTTTTGAGGTTTGTCAACTTCAGGTGAGGCGCAATCACTTGTAAGTTTTATCGGACGATTGGCATAGGATTAATAAAACGGGCTTACAGAGTCCCCCTGGGCGACACTGGTACTCGCATATTTGGGTCCCTGACGTAATGGTCATCGTTTTTAATAAAGATGCGGTTATAAACTAATATGTCATGTATGAGGTTATACATCAGGCCCGTAATTGCGTATATGCTGTGAATGACTTGCAAAAGGCGATCCCTGGGTACGCAGTCGAAGGCGATTTAAAAATCAACAAATGCTTCGTAGGTAATTTCCCCTTAAGCCTGTCGTTTTTCTACGCGGTCTAGTATAAACTTCAGAGCGTCTGCAGTCGAACGTTTTCGAAAAAATCCGTATTGTTCAGTTGGAAGTGCATCAATTGTGCGCTCGTAGAGCCTCGAGCAATGAGTGAAGTGAGCTTTTTATAAATCACGCGTGTTAAGGAGATGTCTCGGGTACGTATAGTCTGCAGGTAGCCTTTTTTTCACTCATCTGGTATTTTGCCCTTGCGTAGGCATATATTAAGAAGTTCCGTTAATGGGGAGCAAAACATACGTATGTTGCCCTTTAAGTACCGTTGTGTGTAAAGTGCTTAAACAAAGCACGTATGCCCTTTAATACCATTGTGTGTAAAGTGCTTATACAAAGCACTCTTTGGATTTTGTCGAGAGTAATTATCTGCTTTGCTGTTTGATTCATCTTTTTTCAACCATGTTTATTTACCGAGAACTTAAGCGTTGTGAAATGCAGTTCTGTGAATAAACCACGTTTGAAATTGAAACTGAAGTGCTCGTACATGATTTAGTCTGGCCCCGCTAACCAGTTAGTTTGCTTTGATACTGCTACTTTGAACTGCTAGTCTTACTTCGGCTTCCGTAAAAGAGATAAACTCAGATCCGGGGTCTCTCGTTGGGAGGGCCGTCTCACCGCTGAGAAGATCTGTGAAATGTGTCGTCCATTCTATGTCATTAATAGTGTATTACCTGTAGCCGGACGTGTCGGGAGAAGAAGCCTCGGCCTGTATACGCTGTCTTGTATAAGACGCATTCTCTGTTTTTCCTCGTATCGGAGTCTCTTTTCTTTCTTCATGGCCTTAAATACTCTTTTTAGGAGAGCTAACTGTTGTAAACCACTTTAGCTCATATCATTATGTGTACGTATAGTATATTAGATGTCCTTGCATTCGTGATCAAACCAGGGCTTGTGTAACCGCGGTTTCATTTCCTCCCTAGGCCTGGCTGCTTGGGAAATTGCCTATCTGAGATTATTCTCGGCGTTGTTGATATTACACGTATATTGTAGTGTTATAGCGCGTTTATGCATATTGTAGTGTTATAGCGCGTTTATGCATATTGTAGTGTTATAGCGCGTTCAATGTTTGACTAAGCTGCTGTTGATCTTCGATTGTATTGTAAGAATCGGGGCGTAATAGGTCGAATGCCACCTTGCAGTGCTGGCGATGTGCTGAGGCCATGTACCTAAAATTGCGTATTTTTGTTCCTGGCTGGCGACTTGTAGATAGTACAATATCTACTACACTGTTGCCGTTTCAATAAATATAGGTTGGCTTAGTAAGGATCTTTCCGATGTTCAATCCGATTTCGTTAATACCTACCATAAAACCCGTCTGGCGCGCCTCATCTTTTAATAAGTTAATGTTTACGTCTCCGCTATTATAACGTTCTTACGCGAGTCTCTGCAATTACTTAGACAATCACCAATATATTGTATTATATCTACAGTCTTTTTGTCAGGTAGCTACATATACACACTAAATAATAGTCACAAAGTTCCACAATGACTCGTTTTTCTCACTGGTTTTTATAACCGGCTCGTCCATACAACCGCGTTCTCCTCACTGGTTCTTAGAACCGCCTTGTTCTAAGAACCGCGTTCTCTTGGAACCGGCTCTTCTTTACAACCGCATTATTTGCATTGGTTCTTAAAACCGACTCGTCCTTATAACCGCGTTCTCCTCACTGGTTCTTAGAACCGGCTCGTATTTACAACCGCGTTTTTCTGACTTGTCCTTAAAGCGGCTCGTATTTACAACCGCGTTTTTCTGACTTGTCCTTAAAGCGGCTCGTTCTAAGAGCCGCGCTCTCCTCACTGGTTCTTAGAACCGGCTTGTCCTTACAACCGCGTTCTCCTTACTGGTTCCTAAGACCGGCTGGTTCAAAGAATCGCGTTTCCCTCACTGGTTCCTAGAACCGGCTCGTCCTTATAACCGCGTTTCCCCCCAAACGTGGGGATTGCGTGCCTTTGATACTGTCACAGGGCAGTAGCATTGCTTTGTTCGACCTATCAATTCACCCGTCGTCTTTACGCAATCTAGCGTGAGCATGCGTGACAAGGCAAGATATTAAAAGCTTGAATTGCATTTGGGGCAGATCTCTGAGACAAACATACGGAGCGCCACGCAACAACATCTCCTTCTAACACATTGTCAAGTGACAATGCTACGAGCAAAATAACTGCTCGAGTGCACCATAAACCACTTATGCTTCCAAGGATACTTGTACGAAATACGGCTATAGTAAGTAAATATAATAAATATTTGTGCAGTGTTTATTCACATACTGGTACTTCCATGTACCTCTGAACACACATAATGATTGTATCTACACCCACTATGGTAAAAATAAAGAAGCCTTTATTTTGTATTTTCTTAAGTTAATTGTACTTTTAAAGATATTGATATTGTGAACTCAGTAAATTTAGTCTAAACACTAAGTAATGGCTTCTTTCTTTTTTTGAGCTTGTGGTTGTCATAGATTTGTCGATCAGCTGGTTTTATAACCCTAGAGTTGAAGCATCGTTGAATCGTCTTGATTTTAATTACATATTGTCTAGCTAATCAAATCTTTATTCACACGTATAAACCACATTTGTTGTAGCTTTCACAGATTTCGGTGTTATTTTTATGTTTTGCTTCGTACACTTATTAGCAACTTTTCTGCCTGGTAACCAAAGGAAGTGGATAAAACTGAATGAGGAATACAAGCCTGATTTGTAAGCCGTTTGGGCGAGCTTTGTTCTCTTGACGCAACTACAAATAGGTTTCCCTTTCTAGGCGTACAGCTCCCAAAACGCATTTTAACTGAAACAGAAAACTTCCAAGACTTCCTTGCAATTACGTAGATCTCTAATTTTATAAAACGTGTTTGTATTTATCTGCGTGGAACTTAATGTTTGAACAAATTAAGGATTATAAGTGACTAAAAAATAAATGATGTTTCAAATCCGTTCCAGCCAAAAAAATCGGTGAAGAGAAAGAACGATACATAATACTCAGGAAGCCAGCACCTTGCTCATCATATTGTCATATTCTGGGCAAACATTGTGGAAACTTGTTTTTGTTGTAAATATATTTATTGTTGTGGTTGTGTAGTCATGTTTTTCTTGTTGTATATACTAGTAGTGCGAAAACGGTTAATACATCAGAGTTCCTCGAGATGAAGCAGTTAGCAGTATTTTAGGCGAACGATTTGCTTTGGTTTTAAAACAAATAAGTTCCTATTTAATTCTAACCAGGAACAGATAATCTATTTTTCACTCAAATAACGCAAGTTCGAATTGGAGCCAGCAATCTCTGGAATAACTCCATTCACACCTTGCCAGTAGAAATATATTTACGTAGGAGGCGACTTTCTGTCTAACGTTTTGAATGTGTAATGTTCTGCATGTTAGTCAACATTTTTTTCAGACCTGGTCATCCGTGAGTAGTTTCCAATGCGTATTCGAAAAGCCAAAGTAGACTAAGATCGGTTATGACCCATAAGCTAAATGAAAAGCACAAGAGTGTAAGCAAAATGAGGTGGTAATGTCCACAACCATATATACAGACATTGTCATAGGTGTTACGATACAATATAGACAATCAATAAAAGCCTTACATATATATAAGTGTTAACTTCAACAGATTATTGTATGTATGGGTTCGTTGGAAGGCCTAGCTTGAGAACCATGTGTACTGGCTTTCAATATATAATAATTAGTTGTGAGATTTATATCTAGAACCATGAGTACAAATGTTTGAAATATTATCATTTTACAAAGCTTGCTATCGTCTCATACATTGTTAGCGTTGTTACGATGCAAACCTAAGAAATAATCATCATGAATCTTACGCTCTTATATATATATATATATATATATATGCGTGAGGTTATGTGCTAAAGGTAGCCTGTGGCTTTCCAACCATATTGTATATGCATACCAACATGGGTCTTTTTAGAGGATAGTTTGCACTCTGATGATTCCCACTAATATATTGTACTACTCTATTATATATATATATATATATATATATATATATATATATATATATATATATATATATATATATATATATATATATATATATATATAAATATATATATGAAGAGAGAGATTTTACGATTGTTTTTGTGAAATATAGCTTTGCAACCACTTGCATAGCTTGTGCCAGCACTGGCTTCCGAAACATATAATTTCGTGAAAGTGGCTACTGTCCCATGTCTAGATAGCTGCTTCATGGACACTTACTGGATCAGTTTCTAGCGATAGGGGCAACTGAGCAATGTCGACTTATAGTAATCCAGTATATCGTGTGTGCCCCGCGTGTGTGTATTATCGGTGAGGGTGGCTAATACCAACGCTATCGCTAGTAATAGTAGTAATATGGTTGTGGGCGCAGAAGGGGCGAGCTTCTCGGAACAGTCGATCGCCGCTGGACGACTCGATCCATCCACCACGCATACTCCGGCACCTGAGCCTCGCTGCCGGTACCAGGAACTCGATTATGGCCGTCAGCACGCTCCTGAAATGATGATTAGATACCATAGCAACGTAGGCGAGAAATAGAAGTAAGACATCGTTACTTTAAAAGAACTTTGAATAAACAAAAAAAAACATTTTATTTTATGGTGTCTTACTAAAATTGCCCTTTTGTTTTTAAGAGGTCTTCTAACTATAAAACACTACTCCGATCTGTAGAAGGGTTAGTATTATAGTCATAAATGCATGTCTTTATACATCTAGTTGTGCAGAGACATACTTCAGCGATCGGTACGCTTTGAACAAGTTTCGTTCATTAACGTCCGGCAACTATCATTTCGTTGTGGTTCGCAATAATCTCGCAACACGGGACTGCTTTTGCTTTGCTTCGTGAGACGGACCCTATAAGTTAAAATGTGCAACGGTGGGATTCAGTGTGTCCCATCCGGTCGCGAGGCGCAGGCGAATGCACCACGCCACCGGGCTCGACATGGCCCGTTAGAGTCAAATCAGCCGTTAAGGAAACAACATCGCCAATAAATTAAATTAGCTTTACTTTGTCGTTCTTCTACGTTGTATGATTATATTTGACACCGTGACCTAGAATGTATAAAATCAATAGACCAATTACCATGTAATTAACTAGCATCTGCAGTAAGGTGCATGCTAAGAAAGTGGCGAGCCAAGCTTACAAACATAGAAACTAGCGTCGGCAGTGACCTGGATCCCTAGAATGTGATTTAACTTTTGGGTTTATGTATGCTCAAAGTTAGATGTGACCAACGGTCACATGTATGATCAAAGTTACAAGTCACCAACGGTCTAACTATTCGTAAGGCACGGAGACCGCTCACAGATGCAAGCGATTGGGCACAATGTATCTACGGAAGTTGACATACGGACCTAAATATATACTCTTTCTGCATCAGTAAAATAGCTGGTACAAACATCTGCTCGTCTTACTACTCTGTTAGTATTATTATTATACATGTTGTCTTTATTAAATGACTTTTATGTTAGCACTTTGGAGTGAACAATTGTCTCCGCGTTAACGTGTGGTTACGGGTTATCTAACCCGGGATTAGCCCAGTTCAACAATGTGCCCCGAACAGATGCTGCGTTTCCTCGTTGGATGTCAAGCGACAGCCTCTGACGCAAAACTTCCGATGCTCTTGAGTCTCCCGTGGAGAGGTTAAGGCTTCTACCCACACGCTGAATCAAGTTCAATGTAAGCGGGCCCGGTCCTCTCATTGTTTCAAAAGCCAACGGACAAAATGGGTGCGGATAACTAACGCCAGAGTATTTTCTACATTTGTTAGCCTCTGCTAACCTAGACGCATGACCTGCCTGGTCCGCACCTGCACCGACCATCGAAGGGGCTAATGAGTCGGTTACAGTTGCGTCCCAAACAAACATGCGACCACGCTCAAAGGGGGTTAGAGTAAGACCGTCAGGCCTTTTTGCCTCATCTCTGGATATACCCGGGGGTTCTAGTACGCACGGAAAGCCAGATCTTAATGCTCGACTGAAAGTGTCATTTAATGCCGAGTGGCGTGCTCTTCGTCCTGCACTTAAGGCGCATGATAAGCCATGATGCGCCAAAGCGTCTACAAGGTAACCACAACGACATCGGTGAGGGACAACTAGGTCGACACCAAGCCGCAATCCTGTAATGATGCGCGTCGTCTCATCATCCAAAAGCGTCCCTATTCCCTAACCAGGCTCCAGCCCCTTGACTACTAACGGCTCGAAGCCTGGCTTTGTCAGCCACGGTGGGGACTCTATCGATCAGGCTTATTAATCGCTTTTCTTGCAGAGGGTCTGTCCAACTGCTCTGTTTAGTTCGTTCATCAAGAGGGGAGTCAAACAAAGACAACAATCTGTCGGTCAGCTTGTGTAGTTCAGCGTTATAAGCTTCCCATCCATCCTTATCCAATAAAGCCCTAACCCTTTCCGAAGCCTGAGTCAATGATGACACGATCGCGGGTCCAGCCATCATGACCGCGTCCGGCATACCTAAGCCGCCTAGAGAGATCGGAAACATTACCTGATCCCTTGTCACAGCGGTAAGCTGAAGATGTAGTATCTCCTCTAAAATGTCTAAGCTAAGATCATTAAAAGGCTGTAAAAGTTCAAGCGATGATGATAAATTGCAACCTCTAACTAGGTGTGTTAACTTCGTGGCTGAAAAGCAAGATCTAAAGAGAAAAAGACCGCAGTGGGCCCCCAATTGGGATAGTCTGCCTGTGGCGAAATTCAGTTTGTCTTTCCGGGCGGCTAGTGCTTTTGGTATCCCATCCGGCAGCAAGGGCACACCTAACAGCTCCAAGTCAGCCTTGTCAACAACGCGACAGCCAGGGAGTAGGCTAAAGAGATCCGTTAAATCTAATAGTGCAATTCCGTTATGATCCGTAACATAGACTTCACATTTGCCCGGGTTCAGATTCAGGCCACTAATCACACCAAATTCAATGACTTTTCGAACATCGTCTAGTACTGTCGGGAGGTCTCCGCCTAGAACGCCGTCATCCAAGTACCAGGCATTAAGGGGGGATCGCAGTGTATATACCATATCCTTGATACACAGACAGAGAAGTGGAGGACCTAGGGGATCGCCCTGCTGAAGACCTGTTTGCGAGAACATCGTGTTATGGGGCATGACCAGATGTGATGACTGACCGTAAGCCAGATTCGTCTGGTGAAACAGTAAGGGAACCCACTACTTGACGGATTGAAGTAGATGGTCTCGTCGAACGCTATTAAAAGCGTTTCGGAAATCCAGTTTGACCATCACCGTCGGTACTTTGCGCGATTGCAGAAATGTACGGGCACAGTGTACTGCAACCTCTGTACCGCCAGGGGTAGCGAATCCTAGCTGGTGATCCCCAAGAGCTGCTAAAACAACATTCTTATTATCTTGACAGCTAATTTGGGCTGCCAATCGGCGAACGAGCGAGGAACAGGCGATTATTATTATTATTATTATTATTATTATTATTATTATTATTATTATTATTATTATTATTATTATTATTCAATGTTACAGTTGTGAGTTCGGAACGTAATATCGCAATTATGACATTATTGTTAATAATATGAATAATATTGTTGTAACTTGCCTTGCAGTAGGTGTTATCCGGGCGTGCCCCAGGATCGCGCGAACAGCTCAGGCCGGGGCAGCAGTGGCGACGACGATCGCAGTGTTGCTAAGCAATTAATGAGTAGTAGCCACTTGTAATTAGTGATATCTGCGTGATATATCTGCATTTAAAACGGCAGTCATTTGTTTAGTACCCAGGCGATTGTAGAGAATTGCATACCTGTAACTCTTACGAGGAATAGCTCTATTTGGGCATACTCAAGGTGCACCTCGTACGAACCCCCGCAGCCTCCCATTCCCTATATTAGAGACATCGGCCATCTCAGCAGGCGGACCGACAACTTCTTCCGTCCTTAGCATCACTGTGTTGAAATCTCTCGAGAAATTATTTTTTTAAAGAGCAGCCACTTTCTGCTTTCTGAAAACACTAAACGAAGACAGGCTATCACTTTGTGTAAAACTGCCAAACCCCTTTTGCATTGCGAGGTGCAACGGAGCAGCGTTAATGAGGTCAATGAAACAGCCAGTTTGAATAATAACACCAAATATTGTCTAGAATTGTTCTTGTTGTGTATTAAGCAATCAGGGCATCTCTTTCTCTCTCTCTATATATATATATATATTATATATCTACAATGTTCTACTTACATAGGAATACTGACACGCCCCAACGAAAACGATTGTTAAGGCCGATACGATAAGAATAATGGCCATCGCCTGTTGATTCCATGATGGCATTATTCTCATGTTGATCTGCTCCGGTCACGCTTACGGTCACCTGAAGGGAAATTTGCGTGGGGTGAAACTTCCGACGTGTTTACAGAAGACCACATCGAGCATTTCGTTCCGGCTCAGCTGGTCTTCAATAGACTTTAATTGTGTATAGATGAGCTCGTCGCAGTTCCTTCCATTTGCGATATCGTTATGTGGTTTGCGGAGGGCTGCCGTGTGTTGCCGCTTACAAGTAAATGTTCTGCTACTATTTTTTGTTTATGTAACATAGATATCTTTAGTAGACTTAAAATAGTCCAAAAGAGAACACCGCTTGTTTAGATCTCCGACAACAAGCCCAGGTAGAATTAAATCAAAACTAAAAACCAAACGCACAAAAAAGTACTGCAGACTTGCGTATAGCATATATAAATAGTTGAACAAATTTTTAGAATGAGCAATCTTTATATTTTAGTGGGGACGTCAGTAAGAAGTCTTGTTTATTACTGCTGTGCGCTAGAAAAACACCTGAAGAGGAAGTGACATTATTTTTCAGAGAAACGACAACCGGCAAGGGTAACAGACGCGGACTACTAGTATAACCAGCGCGAACAATAACAACGGAAGTCAAATAGCCGGAAAAAAAACAATCGCGAGTATGTGATAGCAAGTCGACAAGCAAGCCGTACCATTTAGCAATAACTACACGTTTAATAGGGGTCATAGCGGTCGTCAGACGCTATATAATACAAATTTGATAATCTATAATACTAATTTATATTACTATTATAATACTAAATATAATACACTAGCGAAGACCTACATATCGCGCAAAATGTTTACATCTCCCTAACCTTCTTGAAAAAACATACTCTAGCTGTAAGAGCAAACTACAACACCAAAGAAAAACGCATCGCGCATCGCGATCCGCTATTTGCCCAATGATTCCTCGATGCGGAAGAAATTCAGTGACTTTACAGCTGGACACTCCATCAGATGGATACGCACAGCTGCAAACAAACACGCCAACATAGCACGCGCAACAGCAAACTACACTACTGCAAACGAAAACTGCACTTTGCAACTCAAATCATGCACGTTTGAAGAACGAACGCTTGCACAATACGTCTGAAAACCCGTGTGAGGTACGCACCAGAAAACACTAAAACACTGAAAACACGTTTGCTCGTAGACACTGACGGGATGGCTCTGAGTGGGGCCCGCGTGAGGTGTTGTGAAGTGCGTGCGCGAAGCAGCAGCTGCTGCTGTTGCTGTTCCTGCTGTTGTTGTTGTTGTTGTTGTTGCTGCTACCGCCCAGTGAGTCTTCAACGTGATGCTGCGTTCGCGCACACTTCATACATCACGCCTTCTTCACTTTACAGCTCTCTTCGTTTGCATTAGTTTCGGTTTGCTCGGTGCGGTGGCGCTAAGGCGCGTTGGCGCGTCGGCTCTCGTCGGCTCTTTCCCCTACACTATGCCAGCTATGAGGCGCACACACAACGACGACGACGACGCCGACGCCAGTGCGCGATTGACCGAAATGGCCGCCGCATTGTGAGGTGCATTTGCTGTCCTCGTTTTGGACTTTGGTGACGACAGCAAACGCTGTCGTTCACGCTCAGCGCACTGACGGGCAGACTCACGACGCCGCGCCGTCCGAGTGCGAACACCAACACCTCTCATTATCAGCCTATGATGACGACGGTCATGATGATGGCGATGATGGTGATGATGATGGTGATGATGGCAGTGATGATGCTGCTGCGCCTTCCGCTGATGATGATGATTATGGCGATGGCTACAGCTGCGCTGATAACGAGCCGCCCCTACATTACACAGGGCGGCGCCGTCTTAGCCGGCTATTTGGTCCTTGATGATCTTGGGCGCAGCAGGACTGGACCAGCAGGCCCGCCACAGGTTACAGGGAAGGAGGGGGGGGGGGTGTACTGTCTGTTACGTGTACAGAGACTGGCCCTATTTCACCCACTTCTGACGCCCTTATTTGTCGAGCCCGGTGGCGTGGTGCGTTAGTCTGCGCCTCGTAGCCGGAGGAGACACTAGATAGGTGCGCGGGTTCGGGCCCCACCGTTGCATCGATTTGTATTTATGCGGGTTCGTCTATAAAGCAGTGCGAAAAGCAGTCCCGTGGACGTTAAATCGTGGCTGAGGGTCAGCCTGAAAACTTTTGACCCCCTTATTTGGCTCTTGTTTCTTTTTAGCCGCATTTCGGACGACGGCTACACAATGCGGTCGACGACGACGACTACAACAGAGAAAACTAAAAATACGTGCTGAATTGAATCTCACAGTTCGGCGTATCACAGCCTCGGCCGGTTATATATATATATATATATATTACCGGCCGATAGAGAAGAACTTAACAGATCATATATACATGATCTGTTAAGTACTTCTCTACCAGACGCTAAAGATGCGTTTTTTTAAGTTGTTACGGCACACACGCTCCGGAAAGCTCAATTGTCGTCCCCAATAAACGCACACACACACGACGAAATGCACTGCAGTCTTTTTAAACTGTGCTGACATCTGACTTAATGAGATAATTACCATTCGAGACCAACAGGTACAACGATAAACAATTCTCGTTGTCGCTGCTAATGTTGTCGTCCACAACTGTCACCACGTTCAGCTGTGCGCAGACGCTCTTTCGGAAGATCTCTCTTTGTAGGAGACGCTCTTTGTAGTAGTAGTAGTAGTGTAGAGTGGTAGTATTAGTACTACTACTCTACAACGTAACGACGCGTTTCTTCCCTGCGAGCCACTGATGGCGCAACCGGCTTGCTTGCTTCCTTGTATCACTCTGGCGGGAAACTTACGCGAAGCTGCGCTGTGACGTATCTGTGACGAACCGCAAGTGACGGCCTTCAGGACAACAGCAACAACAACAACAACAATAAACAAGCCAACGGCTTCAGCAGATACAACTACCTGTGACCGCGATTATGGAAACGGTAACAACAACGACCACGACAACAGCAGTAGCAGCAGCAGCAACAACAACAACAACAACAACAACAACAACAACAACAACAACAGCAGCAGCAGCAGCAGCAGCAGCAGGAGCAGCAACAACAACAACAACAGCAGGAGCAGCAGCAACAACAACAACAACATCAGTAATAACAACAGCAGCAGCAGTAACAACAACAACAACAACAACAACAATAACAACAACAAGGGCATTATTGTAACTACATTTTTTGGACAACAAAGGCAGACTTTTGCTTGCGGTCGTCGTCGTAAAACCAACTTTGTTTGTTCACGTCAGTTCACGATCATAACTGTCGTATCATAACAATGATAATAATAATAATGACCGTAATACTGATCGACATCATCATCATCGTCGTCGTCGTCGTCATCATCTACACCGTCATTGCATGACTCTTTGCGCATAATGTCGCAACCTGTTCGTACCCGTCAAAGTGTTCCTCTTTAAAGGGCACTTTCTTGCTAACTCTAGCTAGCCTGTACGAAGTGCCCCGGTGAAGCCGTGTCTATTTCCGTCGCACTGTTTCTGCTGCTGTTGTTGTTTTTGTCTTACCTCCTGCTAATGGTCTTCTGCCACAGAATTTCACTGGTCATTCTGCTGTAGTATTTAGTACGCTCTAATACGCTTGCAGCAAACAATACACCTGCTGTAAAACAGACCGGCCAAATTGCTAGTGGTACTTAAAGAACACCACTGCTGGTCACATTGTTGCACTCGTCAAGCGGTGGCATGTGAAGAAAGAAGAAGATTTCTGCCTATCAGATCTCAGCAGACGCAACACCCAGAATTCAGTCGGTCGACATTTTTAACTCACCAGTCTCGTTAACAAGAACATCCTGACGGTTTTATTTCACTTGAGTGCTAGTAATGGCCAGTATCGGTAATTGGACATCAGATAAAAGCATATATAAGAGGAAGCGCCAATACTACTAGCATTACTATTGGAAGACAAATACTCAGTAGGTTTTGGAGGATACATAACTGATATAAATGCGTAGGTAATATATGTGCTGCCGCCCTAAGCGACCCTGATATAAAAGGGTGACATGTGACTAATGAATCAATATATATATATATATACACACAGGAAGACGAGCACTGCCGAGTGTGCAAACGTATTGTAAATCATTAATAAATCATCACAATTTTTTCTATACATATATATATATATATATATATATATATATATATATATATATATATATATATATATGGATCAGAAACTATTCTAAATTAATAAACCAATTAATGCTACGGATAAAATACTGCACGGCCAGACCTACAACAACGCGTGATAGCACGCGAGTGCTAACCTGTGCCGACGGCACGCGACACAGGAGCCATTCAATCAACAGAGCAGATGGTCGGGAACATATGGCAAACAGCGCCGAATGACGGTGGGCTACCAGCACGAATGGCGGCGGATGGTGCACTGAAGAACGTCGGCCAACAGCTGTCGTACAAAAATCTTCATGATGACCGACATGAAACGATTTGACCTGTTCCTTCTGAGGAGGGTATTTGCACACGCATGTCGCACAGTCGGTCTTTTAACAGTTACTGACGCCGACGGTAACGCATCTATGTTCTTACGAAGTAGCGCGCGCGTTCTTCTGGGAAGCTAAGCCATTTGTAAAAAATGTGGAACATTGCTTGACCATATATATATATATATATATATGTAAATTGTTCTGGGAACATAGCAGGAAATGCAAACAGCATATATATATATATATATATATATATATATATATATATATATATATATATATATAAACGCTTATTTCAAAGACAGATAAAACTTTATCTGTAAAGCTAACCTGGCAATTATGTGTAGCGGTTTACTTTCTAGAGTAGACGCAGTGGTCAGGATGGACCATTTTGTCCGACTCTTTTGGCAGTGCGCCAGGCATAATGGTTGTTTACCTAATCTGTGCGCAGGAGCGCTCTAAAGGTCACCCACACACGGGTCCTTAGACCGTTTGATCGGATGTCAAAAGTGCTGGCAATGTTGGCCCGTTGAACCCGAGCCAAGGCCCTATATGTATTCTCTCGCCGCTGCCTTTACGTATTTATATTTTCTATATAGAACGCACCCTGCCAATGGAGGTAAAGCATCTCACCCCATCGGGCCCTGCCAATGGAGGTAAAGCATCTCACCCCATCGGGCCCTGCCAATGGAGGTAAAGCATCTCACCCCATCGGGTCCTGTCAATGGAGGTGAAGTAACTCACCCCATCGGATCCCATGCCATGCCCACAATACGCTGCAACATGTTGCAACACGTTGACGGCCTTGCCCGTTGGTATACAAACAACAAAATGCAATTCTCTCCTAAGGAATGTGCTGTTATGAAACATGGTAATATAATCTATTATGTCATAGTAGATCTACATTTTGGTGTTTATATTACGCCGTTATATATATATATATATACGCCACCAACTTCCCAATTTTTATATTGGGTGGGGTTGTCTAGGGCAATTACTTTTACCGCTCTGCTATTCTCTGTGTTATCTCTACAGTACAGACGTGTTAAGACGCCGCTGATGATGCCTCGTGTTCTACTTGAATGGCTTTCCAGCAAACTTTCGCATGTGTACAGGCCTGCGCCTGTGTCGTGAAAGGCCTATTTTTATGTATTAATAAAATAGACGCAACGGAATTGCGCGTTGGCGGCAAGGTAGCTTCATCCGATACCTGTAACGCCGGCCCAATTTATAAAAAACGTTATTTATTTAGAAGTGATACTCTCTCTCTCTCGTAAAGGGTCTAGCTTTTAAAAGCTTTTTAAAGCCTGAATTGCAGATCCTTATTTTGTTGTCGAAAACAACACAACGCAAGTGTGATCCACTTTTTGAAGCAATTCCTAATTGATATTTGCATTGAAATTATAATTTTAAAAAAACATGGACTCGTGTGTGAGATGTTAATTCTTGAGGAGAAAAAAAAACATAGTTAGATTTTGCTTTTTGACGCTAGACGTATCGTTGACGGTATTTTATAATAGTAGCATGCAATCAGTGCATTATACCCATGACATTATATGCCAAATCAATTTGTTAACCGGGACGGGTGACACGTTCACGTATGGCCTAAGGTCAAGTGGAGTCCAGTTTTCCATCTTCCATCCAATCTTTAAACTATGTATGCGTACACACTCATGCATTTCTAGATGCACTTCTATATATTTATATATATATATATATATATATATATATATATATA
>QVRM01002720.1:0-37084 GCA_003439945.1 Dermanyssus gallinae
TTGTACGTATGATGTTTAGCCGAATACTTAGGTGCGACCAGGCTACTTCATCGAATTCAATCTCAACTTCTACGTTAGACTAATGTTGGTGGCTATGTTACACTACACGTCCGTTCTTACACTCCTCATTAAGTTAAGCTGTGTCACTTCGACACGGCCGTTCGTAACGCGGCAACATGGAATACGGATACAATATACATATGACGAAGTTGAGCCGAAGACGATCTCGGCCGGATGTTCTGGTGGAATAAATCTAAATTTTATTCAACCCGCAGTCAAACGAAACAGGATGCTGCATAGATGACAGGGGGAGCGGCTTGCCTACGGTCTGAGTGGCACAATGTAGGAAACAGAAGTATACACTAGTGATTACATCTGGTGAAGCCAGTAGCTAGGCCACAGATGTCACTTGCTTTAGCATTCGTGCACGTCTCACAATTATTCAATAAAATGGGAAGTAAGTACTGTGTTTAAGAAGATCAGAAAATGACAGCAAAAAGCATATCACCACTATCACAGTATAGTAAGTAGCACGTGTTATGTCTTCTCCATAAACGTCCTTCTCTAACGAGAACTCAAAATGCTTGTGGCGCAGATGTTGGGACACACGTAACTTGACTGTTCTATGAATCTAGGTAACAGTTTGTAAATATAAACATTGCAACATGTCCCCCCTTTGACAAAATGAAGGTGCGTTTCATTGATTGATTGATTGAGACGAGTAGACGTCACGTCACGAAACAGCAAGCATTTTGTGAACAGACTACTACCACTACTATTACGCTACTCACCTCGGGATAGCCTCCTTCCTACCACGGACGGAGGTAACCGCGTTACCACCGCCAAGCCGGTTCGAACACGCTTGGTCGTCGCGATGACATTGTCCACTGTCGGTCTGTCTGTTTGTATGTCCGTCCGTCTGACGTCGCGTTTGCCCCGGCCCGACCCGATGTGTCACGAAGCAGAAAACGCAGTCTCCCCCCAGTTGGACTGCGGACCGATGGGGGGGGGGAGGAGAACACCCCCTAGCACAGAGGGTTGTGTTAGGGGGTTACGACGCGGGTTAACGACGGCGCCGGACGCCACTTCTCGAACGTTCACCTCGGAGGAGGCTTGACGTTGATGACGGACGGGAGCGCCAAACTCGTCAAATCTCTCTCGCCAGACGTCTATGCTAAACTCTTTTCTGATGGCTCGGACCGTCACCACCACCACCACGGACAGGTCGAAGACGATCGAGTGTTGACGCGAGACCCCACGAACCGCTCGGCTGGTACCACGGCGATAATTCACTAGATCTTGCTAGCTGATGATTGATGACTGCAATTACTTCGCGAACTCATTCACTTAACTTCACACAGCTTACCACTAGAGAACGTCGTTAGCTCTAGTCTCGCAACACACGGCCAGCGGGTGGCGGCGGGCGGAACATCGCCATTCTCTTTGCCTGGTTTGCAACAATCCTGCAACATTGAGGCGAAAGATGGTGGTGGCTTGTGAGGTTTTAGAATGGCCACACTCAAGTGAGGTATAGAATGGCCACACTCAGTGAGGTGTAGAATGTTGTTGTACACATTCGACACATTCCCGGCGAGACTGTGCGACTGCCGCCCCAAAGCGGCGGAACGGAAAAACAACGGCGCTCACATGTCACCATACACAGACACTTGAGTCACCACCATTCGAGTGTATAAGTGTGGTAAACGATCTTGCATAGAAAACGATCTTTGACCACCACCTCGGGATTGATTGTCGCCACCGCGTTCGAACCGCGCTGTTTGATGTGTCCGTGCATAGTTAGTTGTTGTTTGTGTTGATTTGTTGTTGTTGTTGTTGTTGTTGAGGCTGGCGGCTGTCGTTCTGCTATGTTTACGAATCCTGCCGGGCGGCGCCATCTTGGCTTTCGACGAATTTAAATCGTCAACAGCGCGGCGAAAACGCAGCTTCCATCACACACTGCAGGATGTTGGGTGGTTGTTGATCTTATTATGTTTTATTTAACGGTTAACGGTGTAACACTGTACTACCCTTCTCTATGTTATATAAACCTTGTGTGTGCTACCTTGCCAAATCAAGTTTAACACTAATTTGACATGTTCCTAGCACCGTGCCTCGGCCGCAGCATTGCTCCGTGGATGTCAAGAGAAGGCCACTGAAAAAGAAATATTCCGTCATATAACGTAACATATTATTATATATAATTAGATGTGTGGACGGCACAATGCATATGATCTTTCGTGTATCGTTTATGAGTGTAATACTCGTGGCGTTATGTTCATAACTGGCGTCAAACAAGTGAGTTCAATTTAGATTTGCACGAACCCACTTGATCGCCCGCCAAGCAAACATATGCACTTTATAAGCTTGCGACGGAAGACGGCCTTGAGAGTAATGTATCGCTAGTTCATTAGGTTATTGAAGAAAAAAATCTCTCACATGTCGCGCGTACGTATGCCTAGGCGAGAGAAACGCTAGCATACATACTTAGTTTCATACCACTAGGTAATTAATGCTTACTAATATATAGACTGATGAAATGATTGCTTTTTGTAGTTTCAGCCGTTTGTTAAGGCTATTATTCCATTCAGCATTGGTGGCGTTTTTTTACTTTTGCATTGGTCATTGTTCATTTATGCCGGTAGAAATATGATGAATGGTGAGAAATGTTGCTCGTATGAGAAAAACCGCCAACGAAAACAATGTTAGTCGCAAGTCAGTAGTGCTAGAATTTCAAATGTTTAAAATGGCTTTTAACTCTAATTGTCCTCCGTTCCCTACGGGCTTGGACGGCGCCGTGAGGTACGAGTATACCTTCAGTGCGCCGAAAGCCAGGCATATTGAGATATATCTAGCGTTTCCCCAACAGTTATTGAGCTGTATCCGTTGTAGATGACATGCCTGCCGTGGCAACATGAATGCTGGCTCTTTACGGTATGGTTTTATTATATATTCTCAATGGCCACAGAAAGTTCGATCAATAATAGGGATCGAACTGGTAACACATTCTGTAGATGACAACTATGACTAGCGCACTAGCCCCGAGGCCACGCTTCCTCTCTAGCCAGTACAGTTGCTGCTGAAATACTGAGAGAAACCACAATGCTTTAAAGGCCAGATTGGCGCAGTTCACGACTGATCATGTATGCCGCCGATAGAAACCTTCTTCTAGTTAATATAGCCCACTTTTTGTCTAACACAAAGATGCTGCTGCATCTTGGGTAATTCATACTGAGACACTATCAAGGCATTCTTAAGCTGTCGGCAGTTTTAGGTCAGCTTAATGTAAGTCTCCAATTAGAGAATATCTTTAGTAAACCTCATCCCGTTTTATCCGGCATGTTGCAGCCTCCTCTATTGAATGCAATTAGTATCCTAAATAACCACAAATACATCTCATATGAGGTCGGATACCTTGCGTACGCCGACGACTGATGCTTTCTTGCTCAGTCCATTACCCAGACTTTCATGCCGTGACGGTGAGGGTGTTGCTTCCTGATTCATAGAGATCGGGATCAGCCTGGAGTTTCCGATATTTCTATAATTCGCTTATTCACACAAAACCTATATATTGCTCCCCGGTTTGAAAACCCTTACCAACGAAGTACAATGAACTGGTTGAGGGAGTACAGGCTAAATCTTTAAAACGATTATGTTCTTTCTTTTCAAGAATATAGCTGGGGAATTCTATGTCAGTGCAGGCAAAAGAACGTGAGATCTTAATAATGCGCCTGCGCCTTTTTTGCCACCGAGCAAGAGCTACTGTTCCAGAACCTACGACCGAAGAACCCTGTGGCACGCCGAGCCCTTGTGAAGTCGCTCCTCAAGAATCATGAGACCTGGATTATGGTAAGAAGAATCTTCTTCAGGACGCAGGAACTGTCTCCGCGGCGAAAATAACCGCCACAAAAATTCGAGCAGCTTAAATGACAAGAAGAGTACCTAGGTGAAGTAAACTTGAGAAGACAGTACAGCGGCCACCTCCCGACAAGGGACAAAAAGGACGACTAGATTTTAGTGGGTTTGCGAGCCCCACACTACCGTGGCTTTAACAAAAACGCTATACGCCAGTGTGCATCACGCAATTTACCAACTACCTCTATTAAAAAATATATATATAGCAACATCTCCCTGCAAACACAGTCTTCTAAAATATTTTTCGCTACCTTTACGAACGCAACGTTAAAAAGGATAGGTACATATACAAATAGTATAAACTGCATATATAAGGATAGAAATAGTAAGTATAATTAAAGTCCACCGTAACCCATAGAGGCCAAACTTACCGTTTTATACATAGTTCTGTAAGGACAACAAAGACAATACCAAGACGATCTCACTACGACCGATGAAGACGATGCACTAGAACAGTTATAGGAAACACACTGATCAGTAGTAAATATAAAGAGTTTAATTTATTTACATAGGCTATATTCGTCAATTGTGTGTCGCTAAACCTAAGAGCTTAATACTTTTCCCTTTTGTCGGCCTACACACAATTTTCGCGTTTCAACTTCTTTAAGGTTCTAGAGTAAGTATACAGCCACGTGTGGAGAGATATAGCCTGTTAAGCGTACAAGGTGGTACATAAAACATGTTGAAAAGCGTAGTGACCTGATAGTGAGCCTGACGAACACGTCAATCTAGTCTTCGTTGATAATTTTGGGTTCTGCTTGCTCTGATAGGCAAATGGTGCCTTTTGCTGAGCCAGGGACTCCGAAGGTAATTTGACATCTTTGCTGCATTGTGGACCATAAACAACACCCACGGGATTTGCCTGAATTCCTCGCAATTTCCAATACAATTGATTCCGTTTGGACGATGCGCCTGCCCATTTCATTTTCAAGTGAGACGCAGCATTGTTCCCTTCTCCGTGCGTGCGATCACTTCGTCCGCCAGCTCTCACTGTTTGGCAGCAATCGTCTGGTGAAAGATTTGGACGGCGTGCTCGAATCCTGCACTGCGTTCCTCAGGAGCGGATTCTTTCACCTAACAACCGCAAGTGATCCACGCGAATCACAACCCACCGGCGAACGATGGTTCAGGCATACGCACATGCCGACGTCCGTCACGCCGCGTAGCGTGATTACCGTCGTCGATACGGACAACAACAGCAAAAAACAACACCAAAAGTTAATTCTATTTTTAAAATGCGTACTAGCCTATTAATTATGTCATAGTCAGTCGATATCCGGTCAATATACACAATCACGTTTCGTTTCCATTAAATAGTATGCACAGTTCAAAACGTTCTGTAAACCGTTTACACACATTCTAAACACACACAGCCGCCACAACATTGTGCTATTTTCGGTAGTGAAAAAAAAATATCCGTTTTTCTAATTACCCAGCCTTTACTGGTCCGGGGAATGCGTACATCATACAAGAGCTTCTAATGCTGCCGCTCTAAGCGCCCCTGATAAAAAAAAAGGGTGACATGTGTATTTAGGTATGCATGCCAAGCGAATAATAAATCAATCAATCATATCAGTAGCAGAAACGGTTTAAAAATCGTTATACGCAATGAATACCAGATTTCACAAGATATAAATATATATATATATATATATATATATATATATATATATATACATACATGTATATAAGGAAGGAACACAAAATAAAATAAGCAAACTGCGCTCCCTATAATATATAAATTATATGGCTCGTCTTACGCTATATATATATATATATATATATATATGTATATATATATATAGAAGACAAAGACTTCAACTTGAAATCACGACAGATATACGACTTACCGCGGCTAGTCGTTTCCTGAGCATCAGGTCTCTACGAGCGCTGAAAGCGCGCGCGTAAGGTCCACCGGCGCGTTCGATGGCATCACGTAGTTGGGCCGCCTCACGGCTCATGGCCACATGAAGGCCCGCCACGGTGCTGTGCATCGTCGCGCCTGGCGGAAGAGCCCGTTCCACCTGTTCCGTGAGCGCCCGCCCGCAGAGATCGTACGACAGACCGATACGCAACAGTACCGCGTGAGCTCGCCATTGCGCTCGAGCTTCTACTGAAGCGTGCCGGCATCGAAAGACGAACACCAACCAGACAACACAATAAGCATCGTTATCACCAACAACGGCGGCAGACAGTAACGGCAGACAAGCGTGCGTGGTAAAGCAGAGTCCACCAACAGAAACAACGTGGCCAATCAAAGGTACACGTGCATGCCAGCGTACGAAACAGAAGTAACCGATGCGGAATTAGACATCTCGTTCCTCGTGTGCGCTAGTATGTGCTCATATATATATATATATATATATATATATATATATATAGAGAGAGAGAGAGAGAGAGAGAATAGTGTGATGATTTATTAATCAATTACAATACGTTTGCACACTCGGCAGTGCTCGCCTTTATATATATATATATATATATATAGCAGAGCAATGACGAGTTTTGTTTCTTACCGCTTGAGGATCCTTTGACGCCGTTAGCTTTATCGAGGCCGACATGGCCTCTCTGATCCCCGTAGCCAATAGCGTGGTTGGGCGTCTTCTTCACCAACGACTCCCAGTCGATACCCAGCGCGTCGTAGATCGGTGCCGGCCGAAACTGCTTTCGACGCTGCTTCGCGGCGTCGCCCTCCTCCGATGATTCAACTGACCACGGACGTTAGATTATTTCAATATATATATATATATATGTATATAATATATATATATATATATATATATATATATATATATATATATATATATATATATATATAAGTCAGAAACATCTAAGACCTTTCGTGTTCCAAGTTTCTGATAATATTTGAGCAAACGTTAAAATAACGCGATGTTCACGCAACTATGTAATTTATTGCATAACTAGAGTGTTGCCGTCAACACTAAGACAAAAACAGACGTGAAATATCTGCCCTTACCCATCGGCTCATTGTCTTCCTCGATCAAAGCCTCGAGATCATCGTCAGAAATCGCTTCAGCCTCTTCTAAGAGCCCTCGTTCGGCTCCCATAGCCGCTGCCTCGCTTCCATGTCGATTAGCAGCTAATGCATCAGGCTTTTCCCTGCCATCGGTCGAAACGGCAAGCCCGGGCAAAGATCCATTTGGTGCATCCTGCTTGGACTCATCTGTTGTGTCCTCTGGACTGCTGCTGCGGTTGCTAACTCCGCTGCTAATGGCCTGCAGCTCATCGTTTCCTTCCAGCAGAAACTGGCTATTAGAGCCACAGGAAAGGTTGTCGAGACCATTGCTGTTATTATTGACGATGCTGTCCTTTTCGTTTCTGACCTTAGTCTTGTCGACGTCTTCGTTGTCGTCGTCGATGTTACTATTCTCGTTATTATTGTTACCGTCGTTATTAGCGATCTTGTCGTTATTGCAAGAAAGTCCATTGTCTGACACCTTGTTCTCGCCAGAAAGCAGTATTGTATTGCTTTCTCCGTCCACTTCCTTCGCCAGAAAGCCGTCCTCCTCCGAACTCCAGTCGGAAAACTGCTCCTTGTTCTCAGCGCTGTCAATCCTCGCTGTCGTGACTGCCATCGGAAGGCGACACTGGTCTTGTTTCGTCCGCAGGTCTCGTTGCTGGGGACTGAAAGCGACAAATATATACAAATACGATATATATATATATATATATATATATATATATATATATATATGCGAGCTGTATGAAAAAATGGTAGATTCCAGTGGGCTACACCCACTGAGTTGCCTGATGAGCGCCGTTGCATCGTCCAGACATGCTGAACTAAACAGTGTAATTATAAAGTCTCTTAGGAAAACCGGTATACAATCTACACTTGAAAAGAGAGGTTTAGTGTCCGCTAGCGAAGCAAGACCTGATGGAGTGACCATTGCATTATGGTCGCGTGGGAAGTCCTTAGCTTGGGATGCAATGGTTTCATGCACAAACTATTTTCATCACAGTAAGCCGGGGTGAGCAGCAAAGCACGCAGACGCAGAATAAATACGCTAGACTGGAGACAAAATATATATTTGTGCCTATTGGCATGGAGACACAAGGACCTTTCAGGAAAGGAACAGAAGTATTCCTAAAAAAAATAGGTAAGCGAATTCAGAAGGTCACGAGCAACCGAAGAGAAGGTCAATTATTGAGGCGCCATGGAGTAATTCTTTAACAGAATAACAGAATTGGAATAATTCGTTCAGACCTCACAACTGTCACATTGTTTAACATATATATATATATATATATATATATATATATATATATATATACAGGGTCCTCCAAACCGTATGTACCTATTTTAAGATTTGGTAGAACTAAGAAGAAAATAATTTTTCCCAATGTTAGGAGGGGCCGGAAGCATCTTGTTCAGGAGTGAGGTAGAAATTTATAAAAGTAGCTAATCTGCCTTTTCTACTACATAGTTGTGTAAAATCTACGTTTGGAGGACCACCAGTCAAGGGAACCAATCATACTGGCGTGTTCGGCGGAGAATTCTGCGGATTTAAGGAAGGTCATCAGAAAACTTTTGCCATCACAGAATTTTCCGTCGAACATTCCGTAATGATTGGTCCTTTCATGCATTTACTGGTTCTCCCACAAACCTAGACTTTGCACAACCATGCAAGAAAAAAGAGGAAGAATAACTATTTTTTTAATGAATGTTATCCTTATTCATAAACAAGACGTTTCCGTCCCCTCCTCCTATTGAGAAAAAAAAGTATTTTCCTGCCGAATCCTACCAAAGCTTAAAATAAGTACATACGGTTATGGAACATACGGTGAATATATAAAAAATAGGGCTAAAAAGTATTTATATTCCTGCCTGATCACTGTAACACCGCAAACGCTGGAAATGCACAATTTACGAAACTATGCATTTTTACATCCGAATTCGACCAGCTTCGTGCCAGGACTGAATACATACATGCAAAGAAAAATATACTAGAAGAGACGGTTGTATCTGAAATAATCGCAATTGATCAAGAAACGGATATTTCAGCAACAAATACATCTCAAGCAGTTTTACAAGCAAAGGTCTTAACCTGTGCTCTGTAGAAAATCTGTCATTTTCCAAATGCGGAAAGCTTGAATACTTGCACGTACAGCATTACACTGAAGCACAATCAGTTTTTTGGTCAGGTCTCACCTCACCACATGTGTAAAATCTCGTCTGATTTCAATAGGGGAGGAGCAGTTTAGGATTTCAAATCATTGTATATACAAATGCAGCAAACAAGGACGTACCTTTCCAGTACCAGTGTCATTAGTATCGTCTTTCTCTTCAGCGGACAGCCCGCATTTCGAAGTCGATTCAGCAGCTCCACCAGATAGTTCTTCTTCAGTCTCCTTCGATATTGTCGCTGCTGCTGTTGCTACATCAGCAGTTTGGTCTACAGCGTCATCATCATCGGCATCGTCCTCACCCATCTGAGCCTCTTCGACAAGGACACTCGAAATGCTGTCATCGCTCGACGATTCGCCGTTTTCCTGCTTGGCCGTTTCCTCTGTGCTGGTACGCGTCCTGCGGCTCGCGGGTCCGTCGACATCGGCAGCCTGTTCTTCCGTTTCGTCTCGCTCAATGCGAGGGCTGATTGCTACGCACCCTTTGGCCACAACGAGTGACGCCATCCGTTGACCACTCGGGGGGGCACCAAGGTTTCGGTGGTGAAGATCGGGACTGGCCGATCGAAACGAGCCAAGGCGACCCACAAAACCGTCACCCCCCGCCGGTAAAATACCCGTGTTGCTGCTGCTGCTGCTGCCCGAGGTGTGAATGCGGCGGCCTTCGGCCAAAGGAACCACCAACACCGCCAGGTGGGCCCATTGCATGCCTACCCAGAGGCGCCCTGCTGGAGTTAGCGTGCACCGGCATGCCGGGAGGCGGAGATGGTGACCTGCATTTCGTGTGCCAGGAAAACGTACAATCATCAGTTAGCATACCGTGATCGGAGCTTTATGTATCAAATCTATCACTAGAAACATCTAGTGTTCAATCATCTTTCAGTCGTTTTCCCTACCTCAGTCCGATGGAACTTGTCACTACCTTACATAAAAGTCACACAAGTATTGAATGTATAGAAGAACTCCGTAGACCTTTTTCTCTCTATTTCTCTGGGTCTTACCCGAATCGCTATCAACCAGCAGGTCTGGTGATTTTTAATTACTCACGCTGGGCAAAACGAACATTTTGTTCTTTTTACAATGATTATTCTTACTTAGTATTTACTATTTGTTAGTACACTTAATATTTATTCAAAAACTGCAACTTTTTTTGCCTAAAACGCTACAGGTTAGCCCAACACTGCTGCGACATGCAGTATAGCATAGATACGCGTTGGCTAAACAGACAATATATCTGTTTGTATAATATAACTGTAGTATGATATGACTGTCTCAATAAGGCAGGCGAATTGCTTACCGAAAGCCCAGAGGTGGAGGTCCTGTGGGATAAGGTACCGCCGGCCCTGGTCGACTCCTACTGCGAGGGTCGTGTTCATGATGATGTGGACCTCTGGGCCCTCGGTAGCTTGGTCCCGTTGACATGCCATGAGGCGAGTGACTGAACGGAGGGGAGGGGGAACGAGCTCCGCGTGCGCCATGAATTCCTCCTACAGCTCCAGACGGGGCCTATATGAGCAGAACGGAAAGTGTCATTATATAAATCACAAATAATTAAATCAAGATACTCATTTAAACCAAAACTACAGCCCACCTAAGCATCGTTAGTACAACTACTATATGTGTTCGGGGTCAAGCACTCGTGTACGTAGTTAAAGAAAGTGTATTGACCCAGGATATAAAGCGAGCAATTGCAGCGTCGCCATATGGGGTATAAGTTCGGTATTACACATATACAGCCTTAGTGACCGTCCTGAGGATCTTCTAGCGTTCCGTTAAAAGTCCATATATAAGATGGTAATGCAATCTCTACTTAAGTACTCCGCCGACCACGGCAGGACCTGAAGATAAAAATCTTTCGACCCATTTTTTTCCAAATCAGTATGTGTGCCTGATATTTTTTCTCGATATAATCTAAACTTCTTTAAATAATTCACTTTTTTAGTTGGAGAATAGGGTGCAAACGAACTGTCACCTTCTCTAACTATCATGACATTGCACAGTACTGACAAAAGACAGAATATATCTCTTTCTCAGTATATACTGTTGTATAAATACGCCAAGTTAACAATAAAACCAAGTAAAGACAAATCGAATCACAAGATTAAAAAAAGCAGGTCGAATTAAACAGAAAAGCGTCGTGAAGCAGCCATGCACATGGATATAATCGGAAGTCCGCTAGTCGATGTGTGCCAATGTGCTTGTGTTATGAAATAAAGTAAAATTAGTAAATATATAAAACTAAGCGATTGACATGCTAATTTGGACACTTGTTCACTGGCCCCCTTTACAACTTACCGGCCTCCGGTGTCCCCTATGTAGCAGCAACTCCTGTGGAGATAATCCGTTGTCAGGCAGGGCGACCGGAGATCCGCCATGAGGACTTTTTCTCCGAGGTTGCCTACGTCGTTCGCGCTTCCGTTGGCGAGGTTCCCGTTCTCGGTGCCCACCCGACTGGCCTTCACCGGGAGACGACGAGCCGCTCGATGACGATGAAGACGACGAGGAGTCTCTTCTTCGTCGGCCAGAACCATGAGCGCCGCCGCCGCCGACATTGGCGGCCCCACCCGAACAGTCTTCCCGACCTTGAAGTAGCTCGAGCTGCCTCTGCAGTTGTATACGTCTCCGCTCGAGATCGTCGCCATCAATCATCTGACCTTCTTCGAGCTCGGAGACATCACCAGACACTACGCCCTCCTCCGGCGACCTGCACCAGTCGTCAGATCGCACACGAGTAAAAGTAGTATTAGGATATTAGTTTTTTAAAACATAATCCATAATAAGCAGATGTGTGACGGGCAGTGTAAACGTTACACTTAGCAACAATATAGGGTATTATGTTATTTTAAAAATATATAACTAAGCTCCGCTAATCCAGCTCCCAACAACCAGTGCGCTCATATAGTGGCAAATTAAATTAACGACTTACCTTAATTGTTTTTTCGACTTTAAAAGTTTGAACTCGACATCGTCAGATTTCGGGCTTCGGTGACGGCTCTTCTTATGGCGACGATGCCTTTTCTGTGAATAATCAGCGCATGCATTTGACAAAGTGCAAATGCCTCAATTAGCAATGAAAGCCGTAATTGGCCGTTTACATTTCGGAAATCAAAAATCGACAGGACGGAAAGGTATATAGTCGTCGCGCATTGAGCGGCACCAAATGAAACAAAAACAGGCATTACAGATGGAACCATCTTATATTACGCCGTAAAAATACCACACTAATAATACGATTATTACAATTCGATCTACTTACCATAGAAACTAGAGGGAAACAATAGTACAACCAAAGGACGGAATGGACTAAATGTAATGGAGTCCACACCGTACGGTATGCTAGCATGACGTGCATTGGGCATTTTAAATCAACTCAAGTCTCTATACATATGAGACGATGAAACAATGGCAGTGAGTAGGCTCAGAGAATCGTTCGAGATGCTACAACGTGGTGATGATACAAGACGCTACATTAAACGATCTGTCGAAAGACCCTGGTACAGACGTTTTGCACCAGCGCGAGATTACTGGCAAAATATCAGGTGCCCATATTACGGAACAATGCGAAAACGTTGGCGCAACGGGCGAATTATACAAATATTATTATTATATTTACAAATGCACATACGATATGCGCAACCGGGTCTGAGTGTGGCTGATAATCGTTATTTATTGTACAACCGATGTGCAAACCTAGCAGCTGCAATACCAACACAACAACAACAACAACAACAACAGCAACAACAATAACAACAACTACCTCGGGTTCAGGCGGCGGGGACAACTCATGACCGCTATGTTGTCGCCTGTGTTTGCGCGAATGACCGTGATGGTGGCCATGGCTGTGGTGACGGTAGTGATGCTCCGAGTGGTCCTGCAAAGGCAGTAGTGGCGGGGCCAGAGCCGGATGCAGAGGCGGTGTTGCTGCTGGTAGCCGTGGCTGGACAGCGAGTGGCGTTCCCTTCGCTCGGAGCCCCGCGAACTGAGCCCCAGCGATGACGACTCGCGCAGATCACGCGGGTCGCCGCGCAGCAACAGCTCTTCGAGGACAGCTTTGCCGGGATGTACGTAGCGACACTTCGAACCGAACTGGCAGGTGCCCTGCAGGTAGTTTCGACACACGTCACTTGGCATCGGTGGAACACGCTGCCATATTGTTGTTGATGTTGTGGATGTCGATTGTCGATGTGCCGACACACAGAGAAGCATGAAGAAAGGAAGACAGCCATAGGTTAATAGTAGATCCAGACCTACACAAACCATTGTTAGTAAAATTTTCATAATTAAAAAAAGAAACAAAGGGGATATATATATATATATATATATATATAGCGAGCGAGATAGAGAGAGAGAGAGCTCCAGGATGCATAGAGAGAAAACGCGGCGCGGGTCTTTAACAAAACCTTTGTTTCCTCAGCGCGTACAAGGTGTTTGACACCTCCTGTGAACGGGCTTTGCCTTAGGTACTACTTTGCTCTTCGCAAATGTGATTTGCAATCCCGTCCGATTACAAAACCGGAGGAAAGTCGCTAATTTTTCCTCCTCTTCCTCGTGACCTTCAGTTAGTCAGTTTCGTGAGACCAGAAAGGCTTTCATAGCAAAGTCGTATACGTCATCAAATATGCTAGGGCCAGGCTCAGCCGCCTGCGCAGGCGCTGTAGCAGGTGACGCATAAAACGTTTAACGAGCAGAATACCTACTTCTGAGCTGCTACACTACTGTCAACTCATATGCATTACGTTGCGGGTGATTTAGTTACCGATGGACAACTCAGTGGTCAAGGTAATACTTTGAATTCCTTTTCACTATGAAGCGAAATCTCGCCAGTGAGTGTATAACTCTCTCTCGCTCTCCCCCTCTATATATATATATATATATATATATATAAACACACACCAAGAAAGCTGGCTTCGTGGCAAAGCAGTCGCATTCTGGAGATCATAAATCCAACTATAGGACAACGTACCGTTAAATTGATCTCCATTGTGTCCAATTTAAATAAAGTACTGGTTCAAGTGGTCTGTGATGGAATACAAAATAGCAATAAAAACATTCATATTTGGCACGTTGTCGTAACTTTTTGGCGAAAGTGGTCTCAGAGACAAAATTGTGAAATTCGACTACCTCAATCGTCTATCTCTCGACATAAATTGTACTTGTGCTACTACTCAAAACGAAAAATACGCTGCTTTTCAGCGAGTCCCAACATTTTTTCCAAACGCGTGCCCAACTCATCAACACAAAAAAGATATGCACCCGCACTACCATCAAACAGAGACGACGGCCCGGGTTGAAACCACATTGGGCACCTCCTATGCCCTAGACCATGCATATTCAGACTACGACTTATTTTTATCGCTCACACACTTGTTAACTCAGAAAACAGTCACATCTTTGAAGGAGATGCAACAATGTTGTGTTATATTATTAATTATTATTGGTTTGACCTGTAGACCAAAATACACATGTCACCCTTTTATATCAGGAGCGCTTAGAGTATATATATGTAACCGTTCGACACAGCGATAAAGTACGTACACTTTACAGACTAACTGTATGTTCCAATGTAATTTTGATTGAATTGTAAAAAGTTTCAATCGTTATCTGTAAGCAAATTAGCACTTAAACTGTACTTAGACAAAATACGATTTACCATAAAAAGCAGGAGATAATTAAAAATTGTGAAATTTGAGTTTATATAGAACAAAATAGTTAGTGGGCCAGTACCGTGTTATACCAAATAAAACTAGCACTGACATTTATACGCTCATAGAAGACAGTATCCCGATTCATATTGATACAACATGTTATATAACTAACAGCGACGGATATTCGATACATGCTGCTGATGGGAATATTATTATAAAGAAGAAAAAATCGATAACGCATGTGACGTAAGCATGATATCGAAAATCAACAAAGCAAAGTGCAAGCTCTCTGAGAACGCGTCTTTCCTTTGAGCACTTTTCAGTCTTATGAATGTCTGCGTGCTTTTTCTTCTGAATAGTAGCTGTAATACGCGTATACATCAAATAAGCAATGTCAGCTATTAATAAAGCAATTACTTCGATCTTAACATCAGCACTGCCAAAGTTGAGACGCTTCAATAGCTCAAATTGCGTCCGTTAGACACTCAAAACCCGAAGGTATGTGCAGTCAGGATTATGAAGTACTACACCGCGTATGCTGCTAATTAAAACAATTGATGTCGGCTAGAACACCTATCATCATGAGTGTGACAATTCTTAGGTGCTTGGGCGGCCAGGCAGCCAGACAGTCAGTCAGTCAGTCCATTTGCGAGTTTTGGCAGGCATTTGCGGCAAACAAAACATGTATAAAATTAAAATATAATAAACCAATATGACATATAAGGTTTGCAGAGCAGGGCAACAAGCTCACCTCGGGGTAGGAGCCTCCTCCGGAGCCTAGCCGCTCGAACACACTGGGCCGTCTCGACGACATCCTCCTCTCCGGCGCCTTGACCGTAAAGGATCGCAAACCTGCTCTCTGTAGCGTCAGCGGCTTTAGCGTCAGGTGAACGCAGGAGTTAGAGCTTCGGGCGCAGGATGCGGTGATTTTCGCCCAGGGGTCGCAGTCTACGGCCGCCTGGCAACGCCCGGCGCTCACCGAGTTCGATCAAGACTAAATCGGCCGAGCTAATAATGCCTTACAATTGGCCGAGCCAATGCATCGACAATGCTTCACGGAAGAGCTCCACAATATCCAAGCGACAGCCGCTCAAACACGAACTGATGTCCCCTAATTAAAACGTAAGACTGTCGGACTTACTATCTAACTCTTAACTCGCTTATTGACGCACAACTAGTGGCCACCGCTGGCCATAAGCGCCACCACCGTGACGGTGAGGTGCGGCGCAGATGTACAGAGGGAAGGTGGTTGGTCGAACCCGACACCAGCCGGCAACATAGTTCGAGTCTGCCTCGATTCCATTGACAGGGCACTCGCACTCAAACGCACGTTATGGTTCGACTTCTGAAGATCTGTGAACACATATCGATGGCGACCGAGATTCCACCGCGAGTTGAAACGATATTGCCAGCACAGCTCGTGTGCAGCTAGCTGCACTGGCTGTCATTGCCACCGGCCGCGGCTGCGTTTTCATCAATTAGCAGCGATGCAGTAGTAGCGGCAGCAGCAGCAACAGCAACAACAACAACAGCAACAACAATAGCTAACAACACTTCGCCCGGTGGTTTGCCGGTATCCGGCATCCGTCCGTTCTTTCTGTTTGTTCTTCACCAACCACACACCGGGCGGCGCCATCTTGGTTCGCATGGAGTTCAAATTCAAATCACGAATGACCCGCGAAGTGGCGGACCGTGGTGGTGTGGGGAAGACAGCAAGACACTAAGGGAGCGGCCAGAAAAGCGAAAATATAAATATATTACTACTAGTGAAAATGCCCATATATATACGATTACTGATATTTGTTTACTTCATCGTAGGAGGGTTGATATTGGCCAATAAGAACGTGGAGGGCTTATTTGCAGTTGACACAAATGCGTTTGTAGATATTTTATTGTTTTTACAGTGCTAGCATGCGGTTTATGTTAGACATTACGTGAGGCTCATATTGAAGTTGTCTCTTACACGTTGTTAGTAGCCATCTTCTTTTGTGTAGCTTGAAAAGTAGGCTGACTGGCCACGGACAATATCTGTAGAGCGACTACTGCAGACGAAGCGATAATGGCGAGAGACATAATCATAATGACAATAAATAAAATTATAAGAAAATATGCAATATAAACACTCCATACTAGCCTTTGATGGCTTTGAGGAGTTGTGAAACTCTGTACAAATGTAAACCACTCATGAGAATAATAAAACCTATCTATCTAGAGGAGTGCGTTTGGCATATATATATATATATATATATCTATATATATATATATATATATATATATATATATAATTTAGTACGTAACTTTTTATGTTAGAACTTTGGAGTGACCAATTGTCTTTGCGTTACGTGTATTTACGGGTTCTCTAATCCAGGAATAGCTGCTATATATATATATATATATATATATATATATATATATATATATATATATATATATATAACTAAATTATAAATAAAAGTATATATAAACAAAGTACCGAAGCTATCAAAAGTTACAAAAGAACCTCCAGATAGCTTCGGTAGTTTCTCTAACGTAGGCAGTCTCTAAGTCCGAATTAATTGAGCAGTGCCGGCGTCGTCTCAAATAAAAGTTTACAGAGTCAAATTGCAGGGCCAAAAGACTTTGCGAGAACACCGACGCTACGAGTCGTCTGTAGCGAAAGCCAACACCGAATCATTTTCACTTGACACCTAACCGTCTAGCATTCGAGCGAGGCTTCGTCGTAGGCACGAGTGAGCTTAAGTCTTTCATCTTCAGGTAAGTATGGATTTTTGCGCGCAAATACTTTCGCGTAACCTTTAGGCAATCTCAGTCAAAAACTAGTCAAAGGTTTTATGCACCTTCCTTGTTTCGGCGTTATCCGTGGATACGCATTGGTGTGTTGCGCAATAACTATGTCTACACAGGTTGTTACCCCGTTGAGCGAGCTTGGGCGTCATTGCAGCTGCTCAACAACTGCTTGTTTGGTCATCCACTAGTTGGTGCTGGTTGAACTCGTTTTGGTAATAAAACGCTTGAAAGCAGCAGTCAAGTTAACTAGTTAAAGTACATAAACGGATAGGAACGGAGAACTGTACGGGTGCACAATCTGCGATCGCGTAAATCTTGGTGTGCCACTTGCTTCAGTATCCCATCATACCTTCACTCATTCAGTGTGAGAGTGTTAGTGCCTCCTGGATCGAAGCTTGACGTCTCGAGTACCGTCGACGTCTATTCGAAGGAACAAAGTTCCTCATTATGGCGATTGCCCATGGTAGGAGGGTAAGTGAAACCAGGTGCTGTTACGGAGGCTCATGTTGTTGTTGTCGTTGTCGTTTCTGCTGTTGATGAAGATTCGTATGGTCTGACAGCAACGGCTTTTGTCCAAGGTCAACATCCTTCTTTCGGCTCGAAATCAAAGGGTGACTAGCGATTACACTTACAGGGAGCGTGCGTGAATCCCGACTGTGATCTTTACGGTGGATGCCTACGACAACACCACGGCGGTTGCGGTGGAGATCTCTGTTTTGAGTTTAGAGTGACGAGTCACCACTCTCTCAGCGCTGCCGACTCTCGAGCGTAACTAAAGTTCCTAGCGACCTCATTGGCTGCCTTGTCGTCAAGCGTCAAGATGGTGTCGAACAGGTTCGTCACCTGCCTCCACGCATCCGTCGAAGTCAACATGCAATGAACCACATCCCTACTGGGGCGGTCCTGCACGGCCGTGTAGAGCCGTTGCGCCTTGCTTCACAAAGGGACTCGCAGTGCAGAACAGTGTGCTTCACGCCGTGCGCCTCACTGGAGTCGCTCAGCACACAAGTATTACTTCCTTATCGTAAACATTTAACACTAGAACGAAGTGCGACTGGTCAGAACCTAAGTTGTACTCCCGCATGAATGATAGTCGTGCCACGTCTCGAGGTCCGACATCGGACTCTTGGTTTGGCTCCCCTGGTCAATTCGGGTGTAATCTGCACCCATTTTTTTCTGCCAAGCCGAGGTAATGGCACTCTTGGCCGTCGTAAGGTCCAGATTTTCCTCCCGAGGTAATAACCCCTTTTTGGCCAGCTTCAGACTGCCAGGGTCTTCGCAGCAAGACTTCGTTCATCCAGGTAGAAGGAGATCATCCGGCACGTAAGGTACGCGCTTCTACCAATACTACAAGGATGGACTGGGCGGCGAAAACCTCCCTTCTCTAAGTAGCTCGTTAGTCAGAGTTTGGATGACTTTCGGTCACCACGTTTAAGATGCGGCAATCGTGTGGTAGGTTATATTAGAGAGAAATGCAAACATCTCCATAACGTTTGCATGGTCGTTGTGAAAATCGTTTTTAGGAATTGCCTTTATCTGATGAGCATCCGGAATATAGCTGAAAACACAACCTTTCGATTAAGGTATTGTCGAATCCATGATATTTGTTACAACTGTCCACTCGTAGACGGCGCAAACACTGCTAAATTCACGTATTCACGACCCCGTCTACACTGCGTCGAGAGCTATCGGTAACTGATTTCGTCATTGGCTAGCAGACGGAGAACCAGACAGTCGTACATAAAATCAGTAAAATAAAAATTGGTAATCGTTGTTGCCGAGCCCGGTGGCGTGGTGGCATGCGTCTGCGCCTCGCGACCGGAGGAGATACTAGATAGGTGCGCGGGTTCGAGCCCCACAGTTGCACATTTGTATTTATGGGGGTAGTCCGTCTATGAAGCAATGCGAAAAGCAGTCCCATGGATGTTAAATCTTGGCTGAGAGTCAGCCCCGAAAGGATTTTTTGGTAAACGTTGTTTTCCCCCTAAAAAATGTCAATGACGTCATAAAAGTCTATGTACAGCTTTATATTATCATTTAACTACAGTGATGAAGCGGCTTCGCAGCACAAAATAGACAACAAACCGAACAACAACTATTTTGAATTAGTCCGATACAGAGCATATGCAACACCTTGCGTCGTAAGTTTTTATGAAGAGGTTTCGTATATTTTCAGTAAATAATGCACGCAAAGACGCTCATATAGTACTATTCTATATTTACATACTCAACTATAGCCATCAGTCATTGTTCCGTAAATACCAACGATCTTTGAGCTATTGCAAGCACTGTCGATGGCTGTCTGTATAGATAGATGTTCATATAACGAATTCAGGACGACACCCGCTAAAAATCGCCAGCCATTTTTGTAGCGCAGCTACGTTAGGCGACGTTGCTGACCTTGCGTGCAGGCTTAGCTTTTAAAATCGGCTAAACACATAGCCCAATGCGTTCAGATTTAGCGATACGTCCAGCGAGAGATATGCCCGTTTTCCGAACATCGGTTCAGGTTTTCCCGGGCAAACTAGCCCGGACTCAGTAATCCGAGAGATATGCCCGTTTTCCGAACATCGATTCAGGTTTTCCCGGGCAAACTAGCCCAGGACTCAGTAATCGGGTTGTTCTTCTGAGCCGGTGTTCCGTGCGTTTATTTTCTGTGCCAGTCGGCGAGTGGGCATCATCGTTCAGTTTTGTTGTTTGGGGAGTTGTTTCAGAGCTGACGCCTTTCAAATCCCGCGGCAAACATTTCCTCCCAGTCTCAATCAACTAAGTCCTCGATTTGCGATTTGCCTCGACAGAAAGGTAGCTGTGGTCAGTGGAAGTTGTTTTTGACACTTCAATGTGGTTTTTCGGTGAGGCTGGCGGTGAGAGCGAGAGGGTGAAGTAAGGGCATTCTTTGGCTACAGTCGATTTTACTGGTCCACTGTGTGCTTTGTTTGAGAGAGATGTGAGCTCAACTCGCAGCCGATGCCGTGTTTTGGTTGTGTCGTGTTGACATACCGAGTGAGTAACAGCCATAATAACAGCATTGGCGCTACCGTGCGGAGCGACGCGGCGGGACATTCGAAATTGTTCGAAAGTTCGAAAGGTGGTGAATATGAGAACGAACAAGAGCAGCAGCAGCAGCAGCAAGCCAGTAGTAGTAGTAGTACAATTGGTTACTTGCACGCATTGCACCTTTGAGTCGCAATGACTGTGTACTCACTCACAATGAGAACAACAAGCAACCAATAATAATAATAATAACAATCATCGGTCGGTAACATAACTAGGAGTTGACAGTAGGCAAAAACTCCTGACTGTGTTACTGGTGCTATTTGTGCTGCTGCTGTTGTTGTTGTTGTTTGCTGGTTTTGGCTAGGCCGGGCTTTTACCAAAACAGGCAAGCATAATTAAAATAAGGCGACCATATCTTGTTATCGTCGCTGCTGCTGCTGTTGCGATCGTTGGTGTTGTTGTGATCTGTGTTGTTATTGTTGCTCTGGCTGTTGTTGTTGTTGCTGTTGTTGTTGTTGTGGACGCCGTTGTTGTTGCTCTGCGCATCTGCCAGCGCTGCCGGTGGCGGCATTCGAACCCAAATCGTCTATCATTGCGAATGCTAACCACTGCCACTATCAGTGCTGATATAGCTTCCCCTATCTTTCCTTCCCGCCTATCTCTCTTAGATCAGGCACCTCTCACACATTCTGTAGATGCGAAGTCTCACACATTCTGTAGATGCTTGACACCTTTTTCTCTCTATTTATTCTTAATGATCTCTCTCTCGCTCTCTCTCTCAGTCTCATAGTACATCCAATATTTTGAGAGAAAAAAAAACGTGCTAACTATTGATTAATCGATTGACTCATGATTCATCTTTCGCCAGTTGTTCTCGATGACGTTCTCGCTGCTATTGCTGCTGCTGCTGCTGCTGCCACTGCCGCTGGAATAATTGCGTGGTGTACACTGTGTACTGCATTTATATGTGTGCAAACGATCTCGTCTCAATAGAGAGAAGAAGCATTGCTTGAGGGCCCGTCAGCCTGCTCGGTTGGCTGCCCATTGTCTGTTGGTCTGTTGTCTATCTGTTCGTCTGCCCAACCAACAACGATGTGCAATGATGAATATACTTATAGCAGCGGCAGCAGTGCCGGTAGCAGTCGGAGGCGGGTTGTTCAACTTAGCAGCGATCCCGTTGTGGTAAGTGATCGGAAACACGTTCCCAGGAGACAATTGTCGCTCCACTTACTTTCTTAATAAAAACTATATATATATATATATATATATATATATATATATATATTATAGCTTACGGGTATGCAGAGTAAGAGTTAGAGGGGAGGAGGGGGGGGAAGAGACACATATATATATATATATATATATATATATATATACATATATGGATTTTTATTCGCTTGACATGTATACCTAAATAAATATGTCACTTTTTCTATCAGGGGACACGTTGAGAGATCTAACGTTTCCCCAACAGTTGTATGGCAGCATGGTCGCTGACTCCTAACGGTAGTAGGTTGATCGTTTATTCTCAATTCGAGAAATGCACGATAATTCGATCAACAATAGGGATCGTAGCGGCGCCACTCCGATAGACGACAACCATGACTAGTGCACTAGCCTCTTAGACCGCCCTGCCATATATATATATATATATATATATATATAGGACTAGTGCGCTAGTCATGGTTGTCATCTACCACTGGGGTGTCGCCGGTTCGATCCCTGTTGTTGATCGAATTTTCTTTAAGCGATGCTCATTGATGATAAACCATACACCGCTGAGAGTCAGCGGCTATGCCGCCACAAGAACTGTTAAGGAAACTCTAGATATCTTAACATGTCTGACTTTACTTTAACCTGTCTCAGCATGACTCTAGATATCTTAACATGTCTCTGTGGTGCATTGAAGATATACCTCAGGTTAAGTTCCAAGCCCGTAGGGGTCGGAAGATAGCCTAGAATTGAAAAAAAAACAACCTCTTTAAAAAAATGTTTTTAATTCTAGCAGGTGAGCAGAGTGGGCGGCGGGAGCGGCAGCGGCGGTCAACTCAGCCGGTCATCATCAGCAAAGGATCGAACGGTCTACCAAACGGATAGCGAAACAGGCGCGGCGGCAAAGACGGCTACACTGCCTGTGAGCGCACGTCTGGGCGGCTTCGCCAAGAGTGTATCGGCGGTCCATGCGCACCACAGCAACCACGAGCACGCCGCTAAGGTTGTCACGAGGCCTACCATCGCCATCGCGGCCAACGACAACAATGACGACGGCGGCGGCGGCGGCGGCCTGCAGGCGGTTGCGTCGTTGCGGACGCTCCCAAGCCGCCGGCCGGCGAGACCACCCGCTGTCACCCGTTGGGATCGGCGTCAGACCGAGTCAGCCGATCCCCACGCCGACGTCGAGGGCGGCGATGCGGCGGCAGGTGACGGACACCCATCGGTCAAATTGGTCTGCAGGGCGACAGGTAGCGGGCGCAGCGGCGGCAACAGCCGTTTTCCGTCGACCTCAGCGGCCCACCTCACAGATGAAGGCGCGTCGTCGGGAGGCCGACTCGAAGCGAGCAGAGCAGGGCTGCAGCCGGCTGCCGTTTCGTTCTCCAGCGTCGTCGTCGCGAGGAATCTCGAGTCGAGTAGTAGTAGCAGCGACGCTCATCGGCCAACCTACAGTCAACCACCACCACCACCACCAACAACAACAACAAGTCTGAGGAATCTTACCGGAGCTGATGGCCGAGCTAGTAGGAAGTCTATCGGTGATGGGAGTAATAGTAGTAGGAAGTCTATAGGTGATGGGAGCAGTAGTAGCAGTAAGAAGCCTATCGATGATGAGGTCAAAAAGATTATTCGTACCAGCCTTGGCCGCGTTGCCACCAGCAGCAGCGCCAACAACAACAGCGGCGGCGGTGGCCGACTGAAAAGAGCCATCATCACTGGTAAATAGCCGTGTCTGTCCGTATATATATATATATATATATATATATATATATATGAAGTTTTGCTTAATAATAATGATTATTATTATGATAAACGATACTATCAGTGGTGTACATATGACAAATGTTATAGGTGACAATAATGTTTATTACTGAGTGCCGCTTTTTACTACGATATGACCTCGATTTTTGTCGGTATTTCTTTGCCTGTTCGTGAAAGATAAACCAGACTCGAGAGCTGGTACTGCGGCTTAGAAATTTCGTACGTACGGTCAGCTGTTTATGTATGGCCCGTATGTACGTCTCGGAGAGCTTCTGCGATTATATTCTTTTAATGATTGCTACTTTTAGACGAACTACATATGCAACATATGTTTATATTCGTGTTTTGTTGATTGACAATCTGTGTTAATTATAGGTCCGGACGAGCGGGAAGAAGATTGCGACAGCATCGCCGCTCGGCGTGTACATATCGATAGCAACTTTCGCGTCGACACCAACGATGTACGTTTTGTTATACATTTGTAGATGCGTTCTTAGATATACACCGTTCGACGACCATACCATAGGCATAGCCGCTCACTTTAGCACATCTTTGCTTAATCTTTGGGGAAATGTATACTTTCGGCAAATTTATGTTCTTCTCTCATTAGCTAAGTTCTTCGACATCTAGGATTCTACCTGGGAATACATATTGTCTGCTATAGAGGAGTACTGCTCATTGCTGCCCTACTCTAAATCCGTGGCAGGCATTTCTAAACACAGGCATATCATGTCGATACGCAACGGTGTTTGTTGTTCAAAATGCTTCTTATTAAAGCCAAGTTGTCATGTGAAGCCATGTCATGCGACATCGTGAATCGAAACACAATGGAAGGCCGCGTGCATATATATATATATATATATATACAGATTTGACAAAGTATTACTATTGGCAGACTTCTCATTGGTGACTTGTTAATGATGCTGTTATTCGGCAGGGTAAGGCGCGAGGTGAACGTTCGCCACAGGTCTCGGGAAGAGAGTCTGTTGAACGGTGGGAACCTCCGGCTGATAACCTCGGCAACTTTGGGAAAGATACGTCGTCGACTGAGCGAAAGCCACGCAAATCGGGAGGAGGCTCAGATGGAGTCGTATCAGTTTTCAACTCGTCCGAGAGCGTCCGGCTCGAGAAGTGCATGCATGGACTTGGTAATCGTTGTTACTTTTGTGTCCGGCTTGTGTTAAGAACACCTGCCATCACTCACCCCGTGTACTATTTGTTATCTGGAACATACCAGAATCAAGTATATGTGTATCATTTTTTAATTGTCTCGGTTATGGAGCATCTGTGAGGCAGTTTCTTGTTGTTGTCACGTCCTCGAGAACCTAAGAACGTCAATTAGAGCAAGTACTTGTGTGGAGTGTCGTTTTTGCTGGAATGCTTTCTGCTAGTTGGGCAGTTTTTGGCGTTTGTCTGCGGAATGCGGAGCCTACACGCGCTTTCTGCATGAAAAATGATTTCCTACCCATTGTGATTGTCCGAGAATTCTTCTCTTTTATTACGGGCGGGGGCCCGTTTTATAAATAAGAGACGTAAACCCACTATATTTGCTACTGTCGTCTGGTAACTTCGACCTCACGTATGATCGGCGGCAGGATTACATTGAGTATTAGTACACCCTAAAACCATATACATATTTGCATACGTTTTTGTTTGTCTAGATACGGGCACTCCGCTAACAAACGGTCTCGTGGATACACATATGCACATTGACTTCACTCTTCAAGCACTTCGAGCACCAGCCGGCACAAGCTGGAAAGATCTCTACCAGGTGGGTCATTTGACAAACACTAAGAGCGCATAGTATGTACTTTTTCATGCACGTTTGTTTTCGTTTTTGTTGTTGGTGACGATGGCAGAAGGCCGATGTTTCCTGACACTATGACACTACTGAAACCATCTGCACGAAGTGCTGCTAAAAATTTACCATAACTTTCCAAGCGATTTGATAGTATTTTAAATTTGATTCGATTTGATTAGTTAGCTTCATTCGTTTTCTACTTCATTTTGTTTATTACGCAAAATCCTATGTGAGCTTGATGAGTCTTTATGCAAATAGGTTGTCGATAACGGCCTCCCTAGTTGTCTCTCTAGCAAAACACTCACGCCGCAAGACCGCAGTCCTTACAAATACGTATAAAAAAATCGCGAATATGTATAAAAAATCTCAGATTGATAGCGCTTGTATAGGTTCAAGATATGCGACAGATTACCCTGGAAGTACACATGATATCGATAACCTCAGCACTAGATTAGTGTGAGCAGACTGTGACCGCTTAAGGTACGTCCAAGGTTGGCCTAACTTCATCGTTGAGCCATGTCTTGTCCAAAGTAGGCAAATTCGCCTTAAAGTATTCATCGAAATAATCTGCAGTTACGCCGGTTCGTATGAAAGTTTTCGTCGTTTAGCTTGCATGAAATATTTTGGTGAAATTTGGCGAAATAAAAGGCGAGTTTTTATTGATTCTGCTCGGACCTTAACGACAAGTGTAACCTACAGAGCACGCCGTCACAGCCAACACAGGTTGGACAATTAAGTAAGGTCTAATTTTGTGGTGTGTTAGAATTGCGCGCGAATCAGCTGAATTGAGTACACGGAATACAATCCAAACAAAAAATATCTTTGATTAAGGGTTTTATGATGGGTTCGTTTTGAGGAGCGTAACATACGCACTAGTCGAACGTGACAACATAATTGGTATCATTACAATATTTTCGGCACGTCACCAAGTGTTTGATGGGTTTACGATAGTATCGACGCTATATACGTGAAATCGAAATACCTAAGTGATTTCAGAATAAGAAGGGCCAGCTAAATAAATAGACCGTGCATTGGTATTGCTCTACGCAAAAACGCGAATTCATTTTAAACGCGCACGGTGTATGGCTTATAGAAGATATGCCATTAGTGGTACTACTTGGACTTAACAGTTAATTTAATGGGTCAATCTCTAGCTAAGCTAAAAGAAAACATATTGTTACCACAGGCGTTAGGAGGCATGGCCCTAACAATGACTTGTGCCGACCTGAAATTTCAGAGGTTTTCCGAACGCTTCCCGACTTGCTATGAGGGAGCTATAGCGGCGTTTTGCCAGCCCGATAGCCTTCGATGCTCGTCCCTTCTGCTCGAGGAGGTAATAAATCATTTCTGATTTAGTAGTGTCGTGAACTTCTTCAGTGTAAAATGATTTCGTGAAATTTCATGAACAACTTCAGTGTAAAGTGGTTTTGATATGCTCAAGTTAACTCTAGATATGCTATAGCGATGTATCTTCATACATACACGTTTTGAGTATTACATATAACTCATTGTCACTATTATGATTCGCATATGTACGGAGAAAAAAACCTGTATATATATATATATATATATATATATTTGTATTTAATTATTCATATTAAACAGATTAATATATCGAAAAATACGTATCAGTCCAACTATGACTGAGATGAGAGTGAACATCAATTTATTTGTTTATATCTGATGAACAGGCGTTTCGTTCAGAGAAGCTCTGGATGACATTTGGCGTGCACCCGCATTTCGCCGATCAGTACTCTGAGGACAGTCTTCGTGCTTGTCTGCACAAGTTCAAGTCGAAGGTCGTTGCACTCGGCGAAATTGGACTCGATACATCGATGAAGTTAGTGTGTGGCGCTTTACGACTGACCAGTTCCTCTCGCATAGCTATAGCGTAACGGCGGATCTATAAGTGCTGCTACTATATAGCGCTACAAGTCACCTAGGTATCGAGGTTTGCACGGATTTTGAACAGATTGGGGCATTGCTCCATATATACATATATATATATATATATATAGTTGCGTCGTCTTATTCGTAGCTTGTTGCTTTTCGCCGCCTGCGAAAATATGATTGGCTGACCGACCTCACCAACTCAATGATCGTTTTAATTAATTACTGCAGGAACCATGTGAGCCTTGAAGTACAGAAGGAGGTGTTTCGATCACAGGCCGAAATTGGTATTGAATGCGGACTGCCGCTGGTAGTGCATTCGCGAGTACGCCAGGGCAACGGCGAAGCTCTGGCGTTTATGCGTCAGTTCGTGCCGAGGGACTACCGCATACATCGGCACTGCTTTGCCGGGTTAGTACTGAAAATTTGCCATGATGTCGAGCGTGACAAAAAACACGCTCTTCTGATTCAATATGTATGCCAAAAACTTGTCGTTTATATATATATATATATATATATATATATATATATATATATATAATAGTAAGTAGTAATAGTTACCCCATTATCACAATTCTTTTAAAGCATTTTTTTACTACATCGCGACATGGCATATTACTAACTGATTCATATATCGGTATAACGAGGAGACTTTAAAGCCAGGACACGGAATTCTAAAGGTATAAGATCAGTACTTGTAGAACTTTATATATATATATATATATAAATATATATATATATATACAGCATGTGGCAATTTGCGGCGCACTCCTGTTACGAGGTAGTAGAACTTGTTGTAAAACTATTTGGTATATTGGAATAGGAGCGGAAATGTCTTGTTTAGGATTGAGCGTGAAATTACTTATTTTTGTTATAACGACGTGGCCCGCCGGACATCATTCATCAAAATGTCCAAACGACTTGTCCGACGATTCGAAAGAAAGGTCTAGCATATTCATGTTGAATAGCGGAAGGCAAGTAGTCACATTAAGATCACTTTGCAAACATTTGGGCCCTGGGATATCAAATTTTCGAACTTACATGATTAGTGACTGGAACATTTACTATTACATTTAGACTTCACAGAAAAGCCACAAGAATGTTTATTTTGGTACCAACTTTATGGTGGTTCGTTCGTTATATAACTACCGTAAGCAGGTTTCTCCCGCCGCCCCATGTCGGACTCCCTTAGGGCGCCGTGTTAACAGAGGAGGGACGCTGGTGTACTATTTGTATATGGCGGCCTCTAACGTCCTTTCTGTTAACACGGGACGCTATGGAGATCCGACATCGGTCCGACATTCCCGTAGCTAGCGTTACTGTCCGAGTTTAAGCAGCTTTTCCGAATACACTGGGTATGTGCGGTTTCTCTGTCGGCTACCAAGTTTCTTTGCAATCGCACATCTTGTGAAGTGAACTGTCCGGCCAGCCACATGGCTATATATATACTTATACATATCGAATATATATATATATATATATATATATATATACAGCGAAACGTAAATTTGTTTATATAACTTTGTATATATATATATATATTCTGGGTGGCTTTTGTTGCAGTGATTGGGAAGAAGCCAACGAATGGATGTCACAGTTTCGCAACTGCTACGTAGGATTTACGCCGCTTATCAACATGCAGCGTGATCTTATGGAGGTGCGTCAGCACATGAAATAACACGGCTCCTATAATAGCAGGTTAATCAAATCTGGATACCAAATCTGGAAGTACTTAACAAAATTAAAGCCAGTTTTCTAAGCCGCAATCGGCTTGTGTATCGGTTGGTCTCGACACCACTCTTTGTGGAGGAGCTCAGACCAACTTATGCTTTACCGAGAACGGAGGCCTTTGAGAATCATCTTGCCGAATGGGAGTGTAAATTTGTGAATGTTGATTGGCGTTTTTATGAGACTAGAGCGATAACTACAAACTACTGGAAGAGCCCATGTTGTAGAAACAGATACTTCGTTACTGGGTTTGCAATGCATGGATTTTATATAACGATATATATACGAAATGGGTGGCATGAGATATCAACCGAGTGTGAATGCAACCTATGCGGAAAATCATGTGATCTGTATCATCTCCAACAGTGTACAAAAGCAATATCGCTGATGAAAGTTATTTAGGAGAGCTGTAGCACATATGTGCATAAACCAAATATTGGTTAATAAACAATACATTCATTCATAATAGAAGTTAGCGCCCTTAACTTTCACCATGATTCGGCGATAGTTACGACTAACAGTGCATTTAAATAAGCGCCACGCTCCTTCAATGCACCTCAATTTACAAAGTTTTTTCAGGCGTTCTCCCTATTTATGTGTATTTTTTCAGAGTTCATTTTAGTAATTGCTACATCGCGGGGTGGAAACACAATATATGTCTAGCCAAGATTGTCCGTGTACACAAGAAAGATCTCGGGTTTCATAATTATCCATATCGCGGCTTCCCTTTTTGCACAGTATAAATGCATTTGGTTGGCAAAGCTACCTATTTTCCGTTTTCTTCTTTTATCCTTGTCTTTCGGAAACTTTTACTGATAGATAACGCAATTACCTTCCGAACGACCGACAGGTTTCTTCTCTAATATATTATTATATACTACGTACCTATTTATTTACTGCTTAGTATTTATAAATAACGGTCCCGTTTCGTTTTGCACCTCAAAACTGTTTTAGGTAGCGGCACGCATTCCGTTGGACCGAATCCTGCTCGAGACAGACGCGCCGTACTTCAAAACGGGCCTACCCGCTCTCGAAGGCACTGGGGGCAATGGCCGGCCGCAGGCATCAGTCCCTGGCGACGTCATCTATACGGCGGTGGGGATTGCCAAGGCGAAGCGACTTCCCCTTGAAGCTGTGATCTGCCAGACACGACTAAACGCCAAAACGTTCTACAATATCTAAGTCCCCACCACGACAATCGTCATTGTCGCTGACGTCGTTGTCATTTCGCATAATTTTCCATCATCAGCCAAACTCGCACACATCAACGTCACCACCTATTTTGATATTTGGCTTCATTTTTATTACTGTTGTTCGTAACTCACCAAACATGACAATGATTTGTTTTATAAGAGTATATTTATTTGTTAAGGACCCTTGTCTCACTTCTACTTACATATTATGTGCCAACGCTAGCAGGTCCGTAACAATTTCGATTGGTAGCGTGTAGGCGCTGGCCTCATCTCGCATTTTCTTAGGTTTCGTGTAGCTTTTTTGCTACTGATACGACATGACATAGCCCTGAAATAGCCGACTGGGCGTTATTTCCTGTACTGAATTGTACGTTGTACAGGGGAGTTGTGATTCCCAGAAGTATGATAGCAACAATTGGGATTCAGGCAATGTCACTTTGCCTTATCGTACGGAGCGGCTATTGAAGGCAGTCAGCGGCGACAAAGCTTTACAGTCTTTCTGGAAGGAACATGCGTCTTTATAGCATCTTTATACAATAACGCACTCGTTCACACAATTTTACGATTCAAGGCCCATGTGGAGCGTGTAGAGTGGAAGACTCGACCCCTACCGCTGTCATATGATCGAGTCCTGTCGTTTCCTTAGGAATCTGAAAGAATGTACACACATATGTATATATACTAGGCTGTTCAGAACGTTCTACAATGAAAACCAATAATTTTATAATTGTTGTTTTCATTTGATATACTCCCTGCGACGCTCAATACACTTTTCCGCGACTTATGAGTAGGAGCATTGCCATTGTGAAATAGAACAACCTTCTTTGCAATTGATCGTTTCTCAACAAGTTATTTGCTGTAGGTGGTTTAACAGTCTTGCATATTCTCTTGTTATCTTTTATCGCTCTCGAGGTAATCGACCAGAATTGTTCCACGTTGCTCCCACAAAACCGTAGCATTACCTTTCCGGCCTATGTCGTTGTCCGCACTCTCTTCGGAAGTCTTTCACCGGGCCCACATCATTGGCGAGATGCTTCTTAGATCTCGGGAGTGCAGTGATGGACTCAGCACGAATTTGCGTCAAATATTCGATGGATTTTCTGACAATTTGGCCATTTTAGCCAAGAGCGGAAACACGCGCGTCCTTTTCCCCTTGATTGAGCAAACGTGGTACCCATTTTGCTCTGGGCTTTTTAATCTTTAAGCTATCGTGCACGATAAAGTGCACACTACCCAGAGTGATTCCTACTATCTCCCTAACGGCAAAGATTGTTACTAATTTTTCCACGTTCTCCTCAATAGGTAGCCGTTCGAGGCATCTTGAACGTGGTTCATATTTGGTGCTCTAATAATCGAATTAATAAAGTTGGAAACAGTGGCGAAACGTGGCGTATAGTCACCGCGAACCTCATATAACTTAGTTTTTACTTGGATCGCATTCCATTTTTTAAAAGAAAAATGCGTGGGAACTGCTCGGAACTTTTTAATTTCTGCAAAACCACTCCGATTCGTTGCACGGACAAAGCAATCAAACAAAATTGTTAATGCCAATAGACGTAATATTTTGACTGCGAGTAGTGAAGAGTCATTTTCAACAGCGGCGAGAGCGCGCCAAACGTCTAATTCTCAGTAGGTCATTATAAGATTTTGTTTGAACTACCTAGTATATATATTAAGGTAACAACAAGGTAACCCTTTGTAGCTATTTACTGCTTTTATGGTAAATTCGTCAAAAGTGCACGGCTAGTTGTACAAGGTTGTTACTTTGTAGGCTTCTAAGTAAAGAAACATCATGAGAATATCTCGCTGTACGTTTTTCTTACATTTGCATATGCATGGCGCAGAACTAAGCATGTATAATGACTACTAATGTTGCACGGAATATATCCATATGTGTAATAGAGGATTTTAACTGCCTTTAATTCTTAGCTTTTCTTTGTGGCTTTGCCGCAAAGTAAGTCAGTTTGTATCAGGGCTTTGAATTAGGTCCTATCATTTTAGTTTAGCGTTCAACATACAGCAGAACACGTCTTGTGTGATTTCGATTAGAATAGCTGAAGTTCTCACATGTTTAAGCACGCGGACGTTAGAAAGCGGACGATAAACGAAGCGATTTAGTCACACAACAATAGCAAAAACAATAAGAACAACAACGAGAGGAAACACACATTTTGCGTAGGGAGATCTGAAATTTATTCTTTTTCATCAATCATTGTGTTCTTTCTACAATTTGCAAACGGGCGTGTCTTTTATACGTGGGGTATATATATATATATATATATATATTTGTGTATTATGAGTGGTATTGCGAGTGAGTGGTCAATACGATGCGCTCGTCATCACTGGGTGTTGCGGCTGTCATCATTGTTATCATTATCGTTTTCACGATAACCTTCAGCGTAATCATCATCATCATTATGTGGTTGGACTGGTTTGTGGTTGTGGAGCGATTTTTACTACTACTACTGCTTCTACTACTAATTAGGAACATGGCAGGTCGGCGTCCCAGTCAGGATTTCGTGCCGAAACCAGAGGTCAGACGGGAGCCGATCTACCCAAATAAATCTACGCGCTCTACATACAGCTTTTCCTCTTCTTCTCCTTCTTCAGTTATTCTCATTGTATCTTCTGTATCTCTCGCTCGATTCATGTTTGCTCCCTGGCTTCTCATCCTATCCGATGCGTCCCTGTTTATCTGTGGCGCGCTCTGTTGAATCGTAAGGCAAGCAGCGCCAATCGGCAAAATCGTCGCTCCGAAGGAAAGCCAGACACGGGTGATGACTACATTTCCAACATACGCCATCACGTTGGCTCATGCTGGTCAAGCTCTGCATTTCGTACCAACGGACAGGTGAACTTGAAGGAGAGTATTTGTAGCTGATGTTTGAAGGTGTCCGAGGTACACTTACATTGCGACCTAGCCTCACGTAAGCGAAACTATGCGTGCACACTGCGGATCGATTGTCGTTGGGGTCAGATGCATCTGCTACGCTAAGCGACGTGTGCGGATGCCATCGGAAGGAGCTTACTCCCTACGATAACTGCATAAGCACGTTTCCCGTATTATGTGACCGTGATGCATCACGCTGTGATTGTACATTCCTGCTGCAGCCGCCTATGTCGTAATTTGTATCGTCATACAAACTTTGTAAAGGATTAAAATTCGTGCGTCTCTATTGGCTTTGTGAACTGCTAACTTTACCACACACACGCATATATATATATATATATAATCTTTTTGACGAAAGTCGAAGTAGACGTTCTCTGACACACAGCCACCTATGACACATAGCCAGGCTTTCTCACACAGATGTGACTGCTATATGATCCAGGTTATCAGTCCCCTTCGCTCTGTAAATAAGTACACTAACGTACAAGACCAATTTGTCAACAAGCAAGGCATATCCGACTAAGGGTCACCATGAGGCGGCTGCGGGCTGCGGGCTGCGGACCGTTACATTGGCAGATACCATGACACGCACGACGCCGGCCGTTCTCTTCTGGGTGACTTGAACTCAACTTGAATGATGGAAGCAGGCAATATTTGAACGAGTCGAGATGATGTCGAAGCCACACTCGACGATGATTGGTCGACGTCAGGCCTCGTGCGCGTCTACGCAGACGGAAATAATCGTTTACCTAGCTCTCTCTGTCCCAGTGTCCCAAGCGGCTGGCGTTCAGTAGTGACCAGGCGTCCACTGTCCCTATCGCTCTCGTTGTGTCATTCGCTGTTCTTTCGCTTAATTACATTTACTGTTCAATCGAACTTGACCTGCGGTGAAACAAAATTAAGTATGTTCAGTAGTTGTTTTCGCGCAGTGCTGGTTAGGGTGGCAGTGGCGGCCATGCCGGTCAACAGAAAAAAGCCACCGACAACGACGTATCAGGCCATCACTATACGTTGCCAGCTTGTTTAGTTTGGTCATGAGGACACACGTTTATATACATATATGTAGCATGTGCTGCGGCAAAATCCAACGTGTGTTCGCGACAATTTCATCTGCAAAGGGAGATGCTAAAGAAGACAAGAAAACGAAAAAAAAAAGCAAGTTTTCGTTTCCTTCTCCCACTCTATCTCTCTATCCCATACACACACCAGTTATCTTGGTGGAGGCAGAGGCGTTGGAGACCGCAAGAGCAAAGCTGCAACACGCATTTAGGGAGAAGGGAAATTTCTGTACCTAACCTTCCACCCGGGTTTAACTGGGTTTCTGCATGCCCGTAGCCGAATACATATGCGCATTATATAAACCGCCATTCCATGCAGCATTGTAAATTCAAAAATGTGGGCCTATCGTTCGACAAGCGAGTCCGTTGGTTGACGCCTGCTTTTCATACTAAATCTACCGGAACTTGCCTTATCGGGCGTGTTTTTTTTTATGCCTGGTCGCCGGTATCGTCTTGTTTAGCTTTGGCTAGCCAACTCGTTCTAAACGACCAAGTGTTGACGTTGGCGTCAGTATCACGACCTCTACCATGATTGCCATCGACGAGTGCGGCTACGCATATTGTTCCACCACCTATTCCACCAGGATCGTAGCATGTGACGCAAACAATATGTATATATATATATATATATATATGTCTCATTAAAGACTTGACTCCCTTCTGAACACAATCTTATAAGGATCTCCGTCTATGTATAATTTGCCCCTTATTTACGCTCTCTACCTCATACACTCCATTTAATCTCGACATTCAGTCGGTAAATTGGAAATGATGATGCAGTACTAGTTCTAGTCGTAGTAGTAGTAGTAGTAGCACTCGTAGTCGCAGTAGTTAATATTAGGGATGATGATTTTCGAATCGATGAACAGTGTTGAACAGGTGTGCGTTGGCTTTACCTTGCTGCGTCTCCCTCTCTCTCTCTCTCTGTTCTCCCTTTTTCGCTGCGTATTGAGGTTGGTGGCTCAAGACGCCTGTGCGTACCACGTACAAGGCGTATGCTACACGCCTGTCTCGGTGCGCCTGCAGTGTCGTTCTGCCTGCTCTCTTATCATATCGGCGCCGCGGGCCGGCAACGGAACGAATCTCCGTGACACGTCCACGTGTCACGACGCGTCATTTGGTTGCTCTTTCAGTGAAGAATTTGATCCGGTGGGGTACACAGGAGGGCAGGCGGTTTCGTTCAGTTCGATGCGTCTCTTTAGTTGTCGGAAATGTTACCAGTCTGTTTTACCGGGTGCAGGCGAACGAAGCTTTGGCTGCGCCGGGCTTCAAAATTCGTCAGCCTTCTTTCTTTCGGCGGCTGACATTTGTTCTATGAGGTGGAGAAGCCAATATATAAGAAGCCAGTGCGATGTATCGTCGGCGAGACACTTTGTGAGTTTATAGATCTCCAGCGAAAAATGGGCACCAGGCATAGATGTATATATATATATATATATATATATGCCTGGTGTTCTCGATATATGTATCGAGAAACCTCGTTAAACGTTACTTTATTACAGCCTCTGCCCTCGAGTGACAGGCAACACACTCAATTGACGGCGCTGAGGTGTCATTCTAGTTGTGACACACGTTAGTCACGCCAAGAGGAGTTGGCGATTGCGAGAAGAGGGCGATTGTGTTACAACTTTACATTTGCAGCACATTCCATACTGTGCTCGGGATGATACGAAGCGTGATCGATGCATTTATATATGTAAATGATTGTATGTGTGAGAGTGTCTCTGTGTGTGTGTCTATATTTCTATTTGGCTATGATACATAATGATGAATACATGATGCGATTAGATGCACTACTAATGAGGAGGATAGGCAGGATGTTTACAGCAGTTTATCTTGTCAACTGCTGTCAAATGGCTACGGGCGGAATAGCTGGCCGCCCACCGGCTTGCAGGCGCTTCATCGCATCGCCCAGACATCGTGCTGACAATGAAGTATGTGATTCGCATGTGAAGACTATCAGTCAATGCCTTCGCTGGCAGAAGGCGACACATTGTTTGTGGTGTTTGTGGTGTTCGCATTGTGATCATTGCTGCTTCGGTTGATGCTGATGATTAGTGTCGTTGTTGTTGTTTTCGTCGTCGTCGTCGTCAATGTCGTCATGTCCCTGTCAAGCTCATCTAGTTATTTGGTTTTGTAAGCATAAGAGTTCCTGCTGTTGCCAATTGCTGTTACTACTGCATTGTTATTGTTGTTTTAAACACCATCATCGCGATTGTATGGTTGTTGTTGTTATGATTGTTTTGTTGTTGCTGTTATGGTTGTTGTTGTTGCTACTGGCTGGAGCAGCATTTCTTATTGTCAGTGAGGCTGCTGTTCTGTAATCGTTGTCGGTATTACGCCCTGTATGAGTGTATGGCTGTTTTAGTTATTTACAGGTGGTCATTTCCACAATCTTCGTGCAAGTCTTGCATTCAACGTAGCAACACCACTGGAACTTGCATTTGCATCGCTCCTTCACTTTGACACGTTTCGTCGTAAAGCCTCGTCCGCAGCACATCTGCGAGCATCCATCTGAGCCTTTTGGACGATATGGCCGATCACGACAATGAAAAGACACACGACAGAACGCACGGCAGATACAATTGGGTTAGACATGTATATATATACATGTATATCATGTCAATAATATTCCATATTATGATTTTTATTTATATACATACAATATGCTATATTATTTTATGTATATATACACATATTATGCATCAAATTTCCATATATATATATATTAAGCATGCCATATGCCATGTTAGGCCCATACCATTTTCTTATATTTATATATTTTTTTGACGCGTACAACGATATATATATATATATATATATATATATATATTATTTATGTGTATTAAATGTATGTGTATTTTCTTATACCTTTACATTTAGACACAATCGTAATACTCTAAATATATATATATATATATATATATATATATATATATATATCGATATATCATATCGATTAATCAGGTCAATGTCGGTGCAGGGTGTCGGCGCGCATACGTACCGGTCGAGCCTTTGTTGCACCTTCGGCCACGGGTGCCAAACGACCAGCCGTTGTGTTG